>JAKTYL010000053.1:69123-118739 GCA_030578715.1 Magnusiomyces tetraspermus
TGATAACTTTTAGCTTTTTTTTTCTAGATGAGAGATGGTTTTTAGTTTTGAGAATGAAAAAAGGGCTTTTTTTTGGCCAAGTATTTTTTTTTTTTTTTACGACTTGGATCAATTATAGAAAATCATGTGGAAGCCTTTTTGGTGATGTTGAAAAGTTATGAGCAGCAACATTGTGATTTTCAAGGAGGAGGAGTCAAATAAGGTTTTCAAGGAAAAAAGATATGCTTAGTGGACGAAAAAAAGCAAATAAATTGTTTTTTTCAATTGTTTTTACGAATTTTTATGACTATTTATTATTTTTGGGTATAAAAGGATTTAACGTATATATATAAATATATAAATATGTATTTTTACCATTGCTTTTAACGATTGTTTTATTGTTTGGGAGAGTCCACGTGGACAAGAGTAGCCAAGTCTAGTAGTGGCACCAAGTCTACCAGTTGCAGGAACAGTGTTGGTGGTAGGATGAGTAATTGCTAGAGAGATGTGTGTGTGTAACACCCCTTTGTTTGTGGGTAGTATATATATATATATACATCCAAGTCTATATATATATATATATATACAACTATACACGTCTAAATTCTAAATCTCCAAGCATGCCAAGGCTCAGGATAAAAAAAAAAAAATCAAAAAAATCAAAAAAAATCAGGGATCAGACTAAGAAACAGAGTCTTTGGTTTCGTGCCAGAAGGCTTTTAGAACCAGGGATTTTTTAAAAAAAAAAAAACGGCACGAAACCTGTTTTTACTTTCTTTCTTCTTCCTCCCATCTCTCACAAGTTTATTATTATTATTACTTTTATTATTACTTTTAATATAATTGTTATTATCATTATTTTACAGTCATTTACGCCATTCACACCACCCACACCACCCACACCATCCACATAGAGACTACTATTATTGAACCACCACTACACACAAAACTACACACATTCCCCGCATGCACCTCACATACCTACTACTCCTGGCCCTGTCGCCAGCAATCGCGCTCGGCCTCCAGTTCGACATGACCAACGAGGCCGAGCGCAACAAGAACCTCGCGCTGATCGCAAAAGGCCTCATGGACTACTACACCGGCCACGACGTGGGCAACCCGCCCGGCATGTTCTCGTGGCCCTACTACTGGTGGGAGGCCGGCGCCGCCTGGAACTCGATGCTCAGCTACTGGTACTACACCGGCGACACGACCTACAACACCTTGCTCAAGGAAAGCTTGCTGTTCCAGACCGGCGACGACTGGAACTACATGCCGCTGAACCAGACCACCACCGAGGGCAACGACGACCAGGGCTTCTGGGGCGTCACGGTCATGGCGGCCGCCGAGTTCAACTTTAGCAACCCCGAGCCGCACCAGCCGCAGTGGCTGTACCTGGCCGACGCCGTGTTCAACACCATGGCCGCGCGCTGGGACAGCAAGCACTGCGGCGGCGGGCTGCGGTGGCAGATCTTTACGTGGAACAACGGCTACAACTACAAAAACACCGTGAGCAACGGGTGCCTGTTCCACCTGGGCGCGCGGCTGGCGCGCTACACCAAGAACGAGACCTACGCGCAGTGGGCCATCAAGGTGTGGGACTGGATCGAGGACGTCAGGTTCATTGAGACCAGCGACGCCAACACGTGGCCTGTCTACGACGGCGGCGTGATTGCTGACAACTGCACGGAGCACACGCGGCTCGAGTGGACGTACAACTACGGGCTGTTTATCTCGGGCTGCGCGTACATGTACAACCACACTGGGGACTCGGTGTGGACCGACAGGCTCACGAAAATATGGAACCGCGCCCGCGTGTTTTTCATGGACGGGACCAACATCATGTACGAGGCCGCGTGCCAGCCCAGCGGCATGTGCAACAACGACCAGCGCTGCTTCAAGGCCATCTTCTCCCGCTTTTTGGCGCTCACGGTGCTCATGGCGCCCGGCAAAGTTGGCGACATGATCTACGACTACATGGAGCCCTCGGTGGCCGGCGTCATGAGCTCGTGCTCCGGCGGCAGCGACGGCCACACCTGCGGGCTCAATTGGGGGTCCTCGGGCTGGGACGGCAAGTACGGGCTGGGCGAGCAGATGAGCGCGTTGGAACTGTTGCTGAGCAGGCTCGTGTATACCAAACCGCCGCCGCTGACGAACCAAACGGGCGGCACGTCGCACAGTAACTTTAGTCTGGTTGGCTCGTCGAGCACGAGAAACAGGCTGTCGGCAGATATCGAAGTTAAAGGCAAAGACCGGGCAGGTGCTGGTATTATCACTGCCTTTTTTATTATTTTGTTGGTCAGTGTGGCTGGGTGGGTGATTGTGTAAAAAAGAGATGGATTTTTGAAAAAAAAAAATATATATATATATATATATTTATTTATTTATTTAATAAACTAAACCAAAAGTCATTAAAAAACAACCCTTCCATAAACCCTCAAGCGCTTGACTCCACCATCAGGAATGATTGTCAACTTGACATGAGTAACCTCTTGATCCTTTCCACTCTCCAGCACTTGGAAAACCGCTTTTGGACTTTCGCCGTCTGTAGCCGCTGGCCCACTCTCGCCAGCCCTCACGTACTCATGAATCTGGTTGGGTCCAGTTTTAGTTTTGGGAACAATCATTTTCCATCGCTCGTCGTCAGCGCTCACATCGTCGCTATCTGCTTCATCATCCTTCAATGCCTCCACCGTAATGCTTTGAGGGTAATTTCCAAAAAAGTGCGCAGTGTCGACCACCACGCGATCCACGTACCCTTTCATGCCCAGCTTCACAATCACCCAATCCACATGGCCAGCTTCTCTAGACCGCTTGGTTTCCCATCCGTCGCCCATATCCACGCCGCGGCCTGGAATCAGCAAGTTGTCCACTTGTCCAAAATGCTGGTCCGAAAAGGAGGTCGCGACGCCGCCATTAGCCACATGTGCCAGATCGAGTTCGAGGTTTCGGGCCGTGGATGGGTCATCTTTAGAGATTACAAGAGACGGTTTGCCGTAGAGTCTGAATCTCGCAATTCCGCCGTCGGGGTACATGCGTAGTCGGACGTGGGTATACTTGTTGGTAGTCAGCCCAAGTTTTCTCACAAAGAAATGGCGCTGGGATGGACCACACTCTGTTTTGGCAATGATTGGTTCCCATGCAACCTTGTTTTCCAAATACTCTTTTTCAGCGTCACTTGCTATTGACGACTCCACAAACGTGCCCTCAACACTTATAGCAGGCGCATGGTTTCCATTGAAATACGCCGTGTCAACCTCGACTCCCACAACCTGCGCGCTCGCGACGCCCAGCTTGATAATCACCCAGTCGGCTTCTTCAGTGTTGTGGCGGCGAGTTTCCCAGCCATCGTACCATGCGCCTGCTGGTGTAAACTTGCCGACCTGGCGGACGGGTGCGCCAGGAGTGATCAAGTTGTCGGCGGCTGCGAACCATTCGTCAGAGAAAGAAATGACACGGCCTCCTAATTTGCGGCCAATGACGTCTAAAAAAAAGTATGTCAAAACAAAGAGAGAGAGAGTTAGCTAAAGACAAGGATGAGAGAGAGAGAGAAAGAGAGACTTACCAGAATATTTGGAAGATACCAAATTGACAAACTTGTCATATTCAATAGACTCAACTTCAGACATTTTAAGCAAAAACAGTGATTTTTATTTGTTGGTGGAAAGATAAAAAAATAAATTATAGAATAGTCAAGAGTTAATAATTAATGGTTGATCCAAGAAAATGAAAAAAATGAAAAAAAAAAAAAAAAAAAGGTCGGGGGAATTGATTGGGTTTATATACAATTCTTCAAAGACCAATGTACCAGGTAGCAACAGCACTGGTGATAGGAACTGACAGTTGAAATTGACAAGATTGAGTGCTTTGGGCCCCGGTTTCGGCGATTTCCGACTACAAACCAGTGTGTCGACCTTTTTTCACACACACTAGGCGGAGTTTTCTTATTCGTCCGATTAGAAAAAAAAGCAAAAACTGATTCTCGAAAAATACACGCTTTGTAACACATACATCGCCGTTTTCCCCCCCATGTTTTTTTTTTTATCAGTTCTTGCGTGTTTATCCAATCACGCGTGAGAGTATTTCTGAGACCTTTGCTGATTTCTTTGGTTATCCGCCGCGGCAAGAATATACGTAGGGGAATATAGATGTCACTTGTGTGTTTTATTTTTTTTTTTTTTTGTTAAATAAGCTGTGAATATGGTGTGTGTGTGTTGATCAGGGCTAGTTGAATTTGTTTAGATCCAATCTTTGGTTGGTCGTGCGAGTTGTTGACCTTTTTGGATATCAACCCACTCGAGAACCAAACCCTCACTCACATATACCAACAAAAAGGTTTGCAATCAGTATCTATCTATCTATCTATATGCCCGAGTCGTAACAAAAAAGGGGACTTTGTAAGAGTGACAACCCTTAGCCGTACCTGTTATGACCGAATCTGAATGAAAAAAAAAAAAAAAAAAAAAAAAAAAAAAAAAAAAAAAAAAAAAAAAAAAAAAAAAAAAAAAAAAAGTTGGTGACGTGCATGTGCCAATCCAGCTGTCTGTGACCGAAATACTGGAAAAATAAAGTCGAATAGCATTCAAGGAACAGAGTGATTGTTTAGAATCAATTGGAAGTGGGTTGGAGCGACTTGAGTGCGTTTTTTTAAAATGAAATTTCAAAAGGAAATTGTGTGATGAAGATAAACTGGAAAATAAATAAACAGTGTTGATCTATGGCTAAGGTTGACTTTTCATTGTTTTTTTTTTTTTTTTTTTTTTTTTTTTGGTCCTAGCACAGGCTGAAAGTTTGGACTGGAGAGAGAGAGAGAGACTAAAAAGAACCCTTCATCACAAACATTTTTGATTGCCATTCTCCATCCTCTTTTCTCACATTTTCAAAAATTTTCACTCCCTCCCCCCTTCTCCCCCACAAAAGTTGCATTCAATTGACTTTTGGTAGAATATACATAAACGCCTCCAACTCGGTATCACAAATTGTTGGTTTGCCAAAAAGCTTTGGAAATCCAATTGATTGAGAGTTTTTAAGCCATACATGCCACGAGTCGTCCTTCTTACTTTTCCTTTTACGTTTTTACACAAGTCTTACTTTATTTTATTTTCAAATTTTTATTGGATTTTTTTTCTTTACAAATCAAAATCAAAGCATAATAAATCATTAAAAACCATACACACACATATATATATATATTAATATATATGTGCATGCGCGATAAAGAGAGAGAGAGAGAGAGAGAGAGAGAGAGAGAGAGATGGCCATGGTTGACAAAGAAGTGGTTAGATTGGCGCGTGTAGTAGTAGTAGTAGTAGTAGTAGATGTTTATCAGTCGTGTTTAATAAAATCAAACCAAAAAAATCCTTGTGGTATTCTTTTTGTTGTTCTTCTTAAATCATCAATCTTTCCAAATTTAAGCACCCAAAGCAGGGAACTCATCCTTAGAAGCCAAGTCAACAGTCTTGGCCTTGGATTGACCACCACGAGCAGCACCAGAAGAAGGCTTGCCACCACGTCTGCTGCCAGCAGAAGGCTTACCGCCACGGTTACCACCTCTACGCTCGTTGCCGCGCTCAGAACGTTCACGACGCTCGGGGTTGGCAAAAACAGGCTCGACCTCAAGAGTAAGCTTCTCCTTGGGCTTCTTAGACTTTTCCTTCTTAGTCTTGGAAGCAGCAACAAAGTCAGTCTCGTCACGCTTCAAAACAGAGCCAGAAACGTCCTGGCCGTCGTTGGCCTTGCGGACAGAAACTTCAGCAGCAACGTCCTGCTGCTGGGAATTGAGCTGGGAAAGGTACTCGTCCAAAGTGATAGACTTGGGACCTTCCTCGACAGGAGCAGCAGCATCCTCAGCTGCAGCAGCAGCCTCGTCAGCCTTGGCAATGGCTTCGCCAGCAACCTCGTCGTCGAGTTCCTTCTTGTTGTCACCCCAGCCCTTCTCAATCTTCTTTTCAGAGTCGACCTTGCCGGTGCGGGAGTGGCGGTCGAGCTTGGGGCCAGGAGCAGAGCCACGTCCACGGCGAGGGTTCTCGGGCTTGGGCTCAAGGGTTCTGTTGCGGTTGGCAGAGCGGCCGATCTCACGGTCACGGAAAGCAGCCTCGTTGGCAGAAACGGGCTTCTTGGAAGGACCACGGGAGTTGCGGTTGGCAGGAGCAGAATCAGACTTCTTGGAAGAAGCAGTCTTCTTGACATCCTTGGAAGGAGAGACCTTAGAGGCGTCCTCGTCTAAAGATTAAAATAACACGTTAGTGACTGTTGATCACGGATTGGAATATGACTAAAACTAAAACCAGGTTTAGGGTTATAATATGAATTGAATCAAAAACGTACCAAGAAGAGCAAA
Organism: Magnusiomyces tetraspermus; assembly: GCA_030578715.1. Taxonomy (NCBI): domain Eukaryota; kingdom Fungi; phylum Ascomycota; class Dipodascomycetes; order Dipodascales; family Dipodascaceae; genus Magnusiomyces; species Magnusiomyces tetraspermus. Next base: position 75,443 of record JAKTYL010000053.1, read on the forward strand.
AGCGTTCTATAATAAACAATAATATTCAACGTTAGTATATGAATTACAATCCGAGGTGCAAATAAGAACTCATCAATCAATAACTTGAAAGCCTTGGTTATTAAAAACCATTTCTAAGCTTTTTTCGTCACGAGTTTTTTCAAAATGTGCTCAAGATTCTGTCCTTCTCAACAATTTGACAAACCATTGAAAATTCTAGAAAAATCGACATTTTCAAAAATTGACAAAATCCAAAGCAATCAAACCAATTAAAAACAGTTTCCGACTAAATTTCGCGTACGTACCGGTGAAGCGACAGACATTTGTGTCTATGTTGTATGTATATAATATGGAATAAAAAGAGTCAAGACCCTATTAAAAGAAAAAAAAAAAGATTATAAAAAATCAAAAAGAGTAAATAGGAAAAGAAAGAAAAGAGGAGAGGGAAAAAAATGAGGTTGGGGGGTAAAAAAATTTTCAGTAGTAGCAGTAGTGTGTATGTGGGTGTGATGTACTGTGCTAAATGTATGTGTTTACTGTGTACTGTGTGTGTGTGCCATTCATGTGTGTGTACCATATATATATATATATATATAACTGTCAAGTGGTTGGGTAAGGTTTAAGTACTGCAAAGTTGGCCAAAGTGGCACATAAAAAAGCTTCAAAACATTGATGAAACAGCAATGATCAAACTATGGAATTGATTTTGGACGATGGATGGCTCTAGGCTGAGCAGTTTAAGTATGGACTAAATTGAATAGCCAAGTGATTAGTACTTGACTTATTTCAGAAATTACAAATTACTTACCAATTATCAATCCCTACTAATTAAAAATAAAAGGTTCAATTGAAAGTATATATTAAAAGCATTGAGCATGAAGCCTTTCAAAGCTACTGAAGCTATAACTCTATACCAACACTCAGCTACCAAAATAACAGCCCATCTTTTTGTTGCGCTAGTTTGCTTGGTGACCACCAAAGTATAACAATACCCTTCTTTGCACTTTACCACCAACAATTGTATAAAGCCTTACAATTTCCAGCATAGATACTCATATCCCAGCACATTTCCATTCTCTCTCTTTGTGCACATTGAACTTTGATTTATTGGAAAACTAGCAGTAGACAGTGATATATGCATCAAGTCATATTCTTTAAGCAATTGAGCATTTAGGACAGCCTGTTCTCTGTGTTTAAAAAGGCTTCATAAAGTACATATTTCACCTTCAAAAAGACCTTTATATACGCAAGAAACGCAATTCTAGCAGCAATTGTTGGTCCGCCCTATTTCCATTTGCGGAAAGGCTTTTTGTCTATGTGTGCTGTATGTACATCACATGCCTTGAACCTTTATTTAGTACTTAAAAAACATGTAACACCTAACCCTGGAAATAAGCTATCTTTGAAATTTGCTTTTTTGATTTTATTGTTGACAGACGGGGCTACACCTACTGGCTTGATGACATCACTCGTCATAGAATGTGCTACACAACACCAAATGTAAACATATTGGCGGTACTTCCGGGCTTTTCAAGGCATGTTCCGTCTCAAACAAGATGCAACCGATACGATCGTTTCTAGCCTCATCAACTTAAGCTTTGCAAGAGTTTAGCCCGAGTACAATTTGATTCATACCCACTTGACTCTCTTTGCCTATTTCAGGGTTTATAATCCCATTATGGGTTTCAGAAAGGTCACAGTTGCCTGTCTTCCTTCCTTGTTTCCTAATAGGAACTTTGTGTCCAAATCTGCCGAGGACTTTTTGAGTTGATCTCTCCCTTTGGAGTATTCCATGTTTGAAATTTAATGGAGTTGAAAAGTGTATCTTTTTATGAGAGCTAAATAACAAATAGATATATAGAGTGCAAAATAATGGGCATTTGGTGTGATAGCACACTTGTCATGCGCATATATTTTCACAGATTTTTGGAGTAATGAGACGTTGTGTTGTCATGTATATATTCTTGCTTTGGAGTTTAAATTAGGTTAATATACGTTCAGTGATTAGCTTTTCAACGAAACTATTCTTGAAAATTAGTTATTCTTATGTATAAATTTGTCACATATACTCATTTTTCATATATACTATCCCCTGACGCACTGTAGCCGCAACCTCTGAATTCAATGTTGTGGATATGTAGTTGTTTGTTACTGATAGTTGTTGGATTTGAAGTAGAAATATGATAGAAAGATAGGTGATGAAATTTGTAATGCTTTTTTTTTTGGAATAGATGATCGCTGGAAACTCAATTACGAAGATTTAATTAGACTTGGTTTTTGGCTGATTGTGACGAAAAGGATTAGAAAAGCAACTCCAATTTTCACTTGACACATTTGGAAATTGTTAAACGGCGAATGAATCTTTTTGCTATACACAACGTTATATTTGATTTTCAAGTGTTATCCTGCTCAATGTCAATAATATATACTGTTTGCTCCTGAGGCTTTAATATATTTTGATATATGATAAATCTTGGAACTTTCGTTCTGTCTTTTCTAAGCCTTTGGGTAGATGAGTTGCCGCGAAACCGAATAGTTCACTTGATAAATTCAAAACGATATTATCACTGCGATTGAGAGAATATCAATTCAAACTGATATACTTTTTAGTTGTGTTTGGTTTTTCTCATACTTGACTGGGCATTAAACCTCGGGGAGTGTTAAGCCAGCAATATGAACTGCTAATTACATTAACAAGCAAAGCTTGCAAAAAAAAAAAAAAAAAAACAATGCTCAATGGCATGTAAAATCATAAACCCTCAAAATAGAACCAAGCCTGTTTAAGCATAGATGACTACACACAGTGTTAATAGAAAACTTGTGGATTATAATTTAAAGAGTTTTGTGAAATATAAGCTAGGTAGTTACACCAAGCCACATACGGCTGTCACATTATTACTTTAGATCCCAGAAACCTCATCCCTTTTTCAACTCACCAATAATCCATTCCGTTTTTTTTTTTTTTTTTTGCCATCTCTCTTTTTTGCTTTATAAAATCTTTTTTATTCTCTCCTTTTCATCATGTCTGAACCAACTCAAAACGGACTTCTTGATATCGGCAAAGCATGTTCATTTTGTGACAACATCGACTTTCTTCCATATGTCTGCGATCTCTGCGGTCTCACGTTTTGTGGCGACCATCGTAGCACTTTATCCCATCGCTGTAGCAAAGCTCCTGCGGTAGATTCCCATTTCCCATCCAACTCTCCTTCTCCGGACCCCTCGTCCAAATCATCCCGAATTACGCCTGTCAAAATAACAATTGATAAGCCTCAGCCACAAGGAGGAAGAACGCTTCGTGAGTCTGCAAAGCCTTTAAAGGCTCCTGAGTTGGAAAAGCAGCGTGCAGAGGCGCAGCGAAGAAGCCAGCAGGACAACCAAAAAAGATTGCAAGCTTTGGAGCAGCAAAAAATAGCCGAGTCTAAGAAAAAAGAAGGAAACGCGGCTGCTATTGATAAAATCAAATCGTTGTTAGGTGGTGGTGGACCTTCAAAAAATCTCAATTCAAAGCCAGTTGCTAAAAAAGCGACTGTTGGAGAAAAGGAACCTCTCAAACAACAACTCAATCCCCGAAGTATTATTTCAAACTTGACATCTAACAACTCCAATTCGACTTCCAACTCTAATTCAGAACCAAAATCAAATACCCGTTCATGGTCTTTGTTTGCAGGCTCTGGCCGCTCCTTGACCAACAAGCCTGGCCAGACTTCTACAAAAATTTCAGCAGCTGCGCTCGCCCAGCTTCGCCGTTCCGCAAAGCCGCTTGATCCTAATACCCAAAATGCTGCAATCAACGGATCACTTTCGGTAAACGATCCAAAAGCAAGGCGGTACATTGTGTTGGTGGCTTACGGCAGCGTGGTTGGAAAATTGGATGATGGTGTTACTAGCAGTAATAATGGTAATGAAGAAGACAAAGGAAATACCAAGTCGCTTACAGTACATACTGCGAAGGATATTTTGGTCGGAAGACTTGTGGATAAGGCTGTCGAGGTATTGAGAATTCCAAAAACCAAGAATATTGATCCCAATGGCCCGGATCCTAAAACTGCCAAGGCTGCTCTTTTCTTGGAGGGTGAAATGCTTCAGTATAATGAAAAATTGGATAAAGCATTAGAGGGAAAGATCAAGGACGGCGACAGGTTGGTGGTAAAGTACGTTTAATTTTGCAAACACTTGACGGATGATAGCTCATTAAGTTATTATTATTAAACGAATATAGACAAATAGAGAAAAACATTATATTTATATGTGTATATGAAAAAAACAAACATTAATCAACGCAAGTCCAAAACACTCAATTCTAATCGTACTTCACTTTCAAATTCCTGTAAGGCTCTCCACTCGTTACGACCAAACAAAAATCCCATCATTCCATCAACAGTTCCAGTCACTGCGACAACAATCGAAATGACAAGGAAAATAAACCCAACATATGCTCGGTTTCGCGCAGCACCCCACCAGACAGAAATCAGCATAGCAATGAGTACAACAATTGACAACAGAAAGTGCCAGTTGCGCAGCTTGGCCTGCATGATGCTAGTTGGTTTGTACGACTCAATTAGTTCCAAAATGTCAGTGTACAACAGTTTCATGTCGTCGGCAGCTGTAGATGGCGAAATGAACGATTTGAGTCTAGGAACAGACTCAGAGTTGGGGATGGCCTGCGAGTTGCCAAAGGGACCGCTGGCGTGGGAACCAGGCGTGACTTGGGGTGTGATTTGGCTTGACTTCGAAGGTGGTTCGAAATGGGTATTGGTAGTAGAGGATCCGACAGGATGAATAAGCAAATCAGCTTCGACAGCAAAATGATCAGACACTGATCCGATCCCAGGAATTGGTTCAATAAATGAAACTCGGCATCCAGCAGGGGTTGAGTGCTTTGGATCATAGAAAATGTAGTCTAGTCTTTTTGCCTCATGTCGAGCACGGTCAGCTCTCCAAGTATTGAGCTGCGAATCACATGTTGTACCAGCCAGTGTAATTTGATCTTCTGGAGACAGTAACGCCATTGCTTCAGGGCCACCTTCAAATTCACCATGGAAGTCTTGCCAACTGTCACGTAGACCAGCAGTATGTTGGAACAAACGATGCGTTAACGATCCTGGAACACTGTTTAAATCTCCCAACACAACGACAGCATGTCCTAAATCGCTAGCTCTTTTGGCCAAATGAACCAAATCCCAGGCCTGTGCAGTGCGGTGACATGTGTATGCAGCGTCTCCTGGACCATATGGAGCATGTAAATGTGTCGAAATCAGCTCAATGGGACGTACCTTGACAACCGGTGTTCCAGCAGGTGCTGGGTGTGAAGGAGGTTGAATCACCACAGATGCTGCTGACTTTCCAACATACCAATCACCTCTGAAAAATGCTGATGGTCTACCGTTAATAGGGTATCTGTACAACGAAGCCGAGTGAATCGGCCATTTGGAAATCACCAATAAACCAGGTCCTGATAAAATGCCCGAGTAAAAGTATTTGTGGTATGGAAACTGGGGCTGGGTAAGTGATATCAGTAAATCGTAATCCTCCTCGACCCAAATCTCTTGCAAAGCAATGATATCATAATTGGCGCCATCTCGAGCAATACGTTCACTAATGGCACGTAAACGTTGTGGACGAAACTTTGAGACAAATTTAAGGCCCCTATTGAACAAAAGAGTATTAGCGATGGGTGAAATAATAGTACTAAGTATAAAAACTTACCAACAGTTTAAAGACAGAATTCGGGCAGGTATTGAGCCTGCAGGAGCAGCTTTGATTTTTTCTGACATGGTTGATGGTTGGTTAGAGGAAACGGATCTAAAAAAGAACAGGTTTTTAGTGTTGATAGGCGTGATGTATGTGGATAGACTTTTTTTAGGTGGAAGGGGTTTAACTAAGTTGGTTACCAAGTCCATACTATTTTGGTTAATTCCACTTGAACCACTTTGGACTACCACACCTGAAACTTATTTTTTGTTTTTTTTTTGCTTAGTTTTCTGTATATGTATTTTTATTTTGTCTTATACCTGTTACCTGATTCTTTTTCATAATTTTCGCCAACTCAAACATTAACCTTTTTTTTTCACACCATTAACTATGCCTAGCAATCTCCAGCCTGATCACAGGCATGGGGTTCAAACTAACCATATACCCCCGATCTATATCCTTCCTATAGAGATCTTACACCAAATTATTTCCTGTCTAGATGTTAAGGACATCATTGCGCTGGCATCTACTAGCAAGACTCTCAAAGCATCGCTACTTGACAACCCAGACGGGATCTGGCGTATCCTATGTCGTAGAGATCTATATGTTGCGGACCCAGTCCCACCACACCCATACGTGTCATTCTGGGATCTTTATGTCCACGCCGTGACCCCGTTTCATTGGATCAAGTCGTCATTATGGATTGGCGACTCTGTTCCGTTTGGTGATGTGTACATTACAAAGTACGACCGACAGTCTGGGTCTTTGGCCTTGTTCAAGCTGCTTTGTCGCGATTCAGATCCTAACAATGACGGAACTGGAACTGGGTTTGATACTCAGACCCAACAAAATGATAATGAGCAAGCACAGAATGTCAATAACCACCGAGTTGTTTCAACATCTACTTTCCTCCATGTCAATGTGAATGGGCCTAATGCCAACAATAACGCTAATCCTGGTGGACGAACTACTCAAACAGTAGTCAGCCGGTTTCAGGAACCAATTTCAGGAAACCGAGGTGGTGGTCGTCAAGTCCGCCAGCTGCCTTCAAATCCGGACATTACGTATTATCCTGAACAGGGCTATGCTCTGACATTTGGTCCATACATTTGTCTCAACAAGTTTTCTGAGCGAGATGGCCGCACTGGTATGTGGAAATTTCCATTCAGAACAAATGACGGCACAGACTCTTCAAATGATTCAAACAGACCGACAGGCACAAATGATCAAACATCTAACAACAATAATAATAATGCAATTTACAAAGGCCCTCATATGGGTCTGCTACGTGCAGTTGCCATACCTGAATCAGCTTTAGACACCCGAATGAGTGTTTGGCCTCCATTTACCATTCCTGCACATGACAGGACTCGCAACGCCAGCGTCAACAACTTTATGGGTCATTATGATCCTCCGTTCAACGCTATGAATGTAGGTGGCGGTCATGGAATGGCAAGTGCTATTGCTCGTGCAGAGGCTGCTCATAATGCTGCTCTTGCTGCGCTCAGACACAGACCTGTTCATGCAAACCATCAACAAAACAATACCACTGATAATGCTCAACAAGCCGAAAATGGTCCATTAGTAAACTTGGCCGAAATTGAAGGAATTCAAGGACTCAATGTGAATCTTCCTAACGCTGGCGCAAACAATAATCAAGTCCCTGATGACCAACCAGTACCTAGAGTTAACCGAACTCGCACAGTTGTGACACGTTTGCCTAACGGCTCTATTGAATTGCGCACCGAAAACAATGAAGGAAACGTGATACATGTTGAAACAACTCTTGGAAATGCCAACCAGCAGAATATTGGAATAGTAGGAAACGCTGGCGCTCCAACTCACGAAGCAGACAATAATGAACAGCCGGCCCAACAAGATCCACAGCCAGACCCACATTTACAAGCTCATGAAGAAGTTGTTAACCAGCTTTTGCAAAACCTTACGATTCAAAATGTTCCTCAAGTTAATCAAGACATTCAAGTCCAACAAGACCCTCAGGCCCAACAAAACCCTCAAGATGCTCAAGCTCCACAAATTCAACAAATTCATCAAGTTACCCAGATCCATCGATTCCCCCAAGATCATCAAATTAACCAGGTTCCACAGCCTCTACCAGTAGGCCTGCCACACGGAATCGACATTCAGCGAATTCAACAAATTCATCAAGCACATCTGGCACGTTTACCGATGGGGCCTGGAGGCCGGGCCCATGGAGGTTTCCCTGGTCTACAACATATCCCTGGAGTCAACGCTGGACACCACCAAATCAATGCTTTCCACCAGGCACATGCGCAACACATTTTAAACGCTCAAAATATACACAATGCCCATTTGGCACAGGCTTTGAATATGCATATGAATCGCCCAGGAGGAGCAGGTATGCCTAATGGTGCAGTAAACATTGTTGTGAATACCCCGAATGGAGAAATGACCAATGTGAATCACCAGCAACCTGAAGGTGTGCAGGTACATGTAAATGGTGTCAATGTGAATAACGAGCAGCCCGAAGGTGTGCAGGTACATGTAAATGGCGTCAATATTTCCAATGTTCCCAATGGTGTCAACATTGTCAACACTGTCAACGCTGCACCAAATGAAGAAAGCCAAACAAATCAAGGTACACCAAATGAAGCCAATCAACCAGCTCCTGCACCTGCTTCTACTGATGACCAAAATACCCAAGCGACAAGCGCTCAAAATGAGCCAGAAGTCATTAATTCTGCTACTGCACCACCTCCAGAACCTGTCGCTTCGTTGCCTGATACTCCAGGTGATGTAACTCCAGTCCCAACGCCGCCCAACTTTGTACCTCCTAGTCCAGATGTTTTCCGTATTCAACGGTTTATGGGCCTTGTCCACGGCAAAGTCGAAACTCTTTTCCGGTTGTCAGAAGACTTGTACACGCCTACAGCAGCTTGCCCCTACCGCGGAATTTGGGTGTCTAGCCAGTCTTTCGAACTCATGCTTTTCCATCAACCCAATCCTAACCGACTTGAAGCCATCAAGTTGACTGGAGGCACCCACGTGCGTCGCGGTGAGCTTTGTTTTGTGATTGACAATTTGGACGACCTTGATTCAGAAATCATGCCAAACATGTATCCAGAATTTTTCTATTCAAGACGCACATCTCGTACTTCCTCAAACTCATCCACGTCTTCATCTTCTCCCTCGTCTTTCTCATTTTCTTCATCTTCTTCCTCAGCTCCTTCACAGATTGGCACTCGTGCTGTTAAGGCCCAAGGCCAAGTTTCCGAATTCAATTTTTCTAATCCCCGCTTCCAGGCTATGTCGGTATTTTTGATGTCTCACAACAAGGTTGTTTTGTACTGGAAAACAAAGAAAATTGTTGATGTTTGTAAGCGTATCCAGGTCGACAAGTTGTTGAAAACGGATATGAATGTCCAGAAATTGAAGGCTTAGAGAATAATTGAATTTTTTTTTGAGGAATGGCAGAGAAAAAAGAACATTTTACTTTTTGTGTGTGTATAGAAATTCTTGAGTCTGGGAGTCACGATACAATTAAAGGGACGTAACGATGGATGGTTTGCGCTTGTGAGAATATATTTATTTAATAATTATTTTAATTTATTTCATTTTTGTACTTAAGTATGCTAAATATTTTTTTTATCAATAAACTTATTTTTAATAGTTTTTTTTGTAAGTGAGAGTGTTTTTTATACAACCGGAGTGAGTTTCGTTTATTTAAAAAATTGGTAACTAGGCTAGTTGCGGTTATTGTGATGTGAAGTACACAAGCTTTTCGTACACATTTTTGTCTAGTATTGATAGCGAAATCAAACTTTTTTGCGTATCTTGGCTGGAAGCAAACCGTTCATGTCTTGCATTTTGTGTCGAGCCCTCAAATAAAATATAACTATATGCGTTTTTAACTTAGACATCTTCAAAACAATATGATTTTAATTCCAAGTATCTGAAATGTCTGTTTTCAAATTTATAGTTTATATGAATATAGCTTTTTCAAACAAAAATAAAGAATTTAACGACGACCCTTTGGCTTGCTATTAGCGTCCTTCTCAATAACATCGCTGACACCACCAAGCTCTTCCATCTTGTCTTCAGCAATACGAACAAACTCACGGCGCTCCCACCATCTATCTTCAGCAAGTTCGAATGCAGCACGCTTACGATCCTTTTCACGGAAATCGGGATCTTGAGAGGTGGCCCACTTGAGATGTTCTTCAGAAGTTCTCAAGTAAAATTGACGCAAAGTCTCGAATGGCTTGGGCTGGGGTAACCAAGGTCTAGCATCAGGGATTTCTTCTTCTTCCTCCTCATCTTCCTCTTCTTCTTCAATCACTTCGTCTTCATCCTCTTCTTCATCGTCATCCATATCGACATCAGAATCATCATCATATCCATCATCTTCCCAATCGTCGAATTCATCGTCATCATCGCCTTCTTCCTCCTTCTTTGTGAGCTCCTCGATATCCTCAAAGAGAACCTTGGTGCCATCAAGTCTGCCAAAATCAATGGCATACATAGAGTCCAAGTGGTATTCCTTTTCTTTAAACTCGTAAGCACCGCCGAAAATATACAAGGTATCATCAACTACACAAAGTGTAGCGTTGAAACGGGCATGGGGTAAGCCGTTCAAAAAAGTGTATTCCTTTTTGTTAACAACTTCTTCCTCTTCAACAACAGGCAAAGCTTCAGTCTCAGCAATGGTTTCGCCGTCCTTCAAATCGAGCTTACCTTCTAAAATTTCCGACAAAGTGGCTTCCAAGTCAGCATCACGGTTGTCACGACGATCAGATCTTGCCTGGGTTTGTGCAGCTGGGCGTTTCTTAGGAGCTCTCAACTTAAGTGAGAACCACTTGTTGGAATCAGTCTGGTAAGCATAAAGATCGTTGTAGAAAACTGAGTTCAAACTCTCTTCAGTCTCTTCTTCGTCAAACACACCACCAAACAAAATACCACGACCTTTATGGTAAGTCATCGAGCAACCGACACGGCGAGATGGAGCATTTGTAGCTTTCTTTCTTCGTTCCCATGTAACACCCTTGAGATCAGGCTTCATCTTCAATAACCAGGCTTCAGTGTGAACCTTACCCTTTTGAATTCCCTTAGCTCCCATCACCTTAGAGTAACCACCCCAGATAACACCACCTTCAGGGTGTGCAAGGAAACTGTGGCCACTGCGAGCTTCAGGGATAGACTGAGTAGGTGGGAACTCAATTTGATGCCATTTGTAACTAGTGACGTCGAAAGCCCACAAATCATTGAGATAAAGCGAGCTGGTACCCAAGTCTTTGAAACCACCATGAAGCAAAACATAGTTCTTCCAAACAGTCATGCGGTGACCGGATCTAGAAGTTGGTCCCTTCTTGGTCTCAACCATAGTCCATTCTTTAGTCTGGGCATCCAAGACCCAAGTATCACCATAGTGGTAAAATGTAGTTTGCTTAGGAGAAGAGAATTCACCTCCGAAAACAACAACAATACCAGATGGATGAGCACACATAGAATGGCCTGATCTAGGAAGAGGACTGTTGGGAGAGGTGATCAATCTCCATTGATCAGTGTCTGTAGAGTACTGATACAAGTCATTGTAAAAAGCAGCAACTTCCTCAACAACAACTCTTTGTTTGCCTCCACGAGAAGCCACTTTCTTAACACTTCTCTTCTCGGTAGTCTCACCACCAAACAAAAACAGCTCATGCTTTCCTTGAATTGGCGAGGCAACCATGGTACTGTTCAATCTTCTAGAAGGAGGCTTATCGAGGACTTCAATGTCAACCTTTTCAAATTCAGCCTGTTTCTTAGCATAGTTTGCCAAAACCTCATCAATGTCCATATCCTCCTCATCGTCAGATCCAGCATTCTTTTTAGCAAGCTTTTTATCTTTAGCTTCTGCTTTGGCTGCGTTTTTGGCATTACGCTCAGCCTTACGAGCCCTGTTTTGCTCTTCTTTCTCTGATTTACTTTTCTTTTTGGCCATGGTTGTGTATTCGTAAATTGATCTAACAGACCTTGGGTATCAATTGGCTTATAACCTTTTCTGGACTGGTGAATAGTTCCAAAAAAGTTGATGAAGTTGCACGACCAAAAAACAAATCAGGAAAAGTTTGAACTTTGTATTACATAATATTGACATAATGAACATTTGCAATTACATAATTGAAACTCAGCCGTATTGTTTATATACACACTTGCTTTTGAATTTGCAACAACCAAATCTTCAACAAGTCAAGACTATTTTTTCATAACTGAATACAGATTCCTTAAGTGACATGAACTGTTGAAAAGATATACCAGTTGCCATAGTTACACTAAGAATAACATATCCGATCTTTTTTTACAATGGCAAGCTCGAGAAACACAAGGAACACGGGACCAGTTCATCGTCCATTAACTTCACAAAACCCACGTCTGTCGATGGCAAGTAATAGCATACCCTCATCTACATCTGATGTCAACAAGACAGGCCAATCATCATCAGAACCTGATTCATCTCGATTTGGTTTGGACTTTGAAAAGTATCAGAGCCGCATGGACTCTATTTTGGCCCGTTTGAACCAGAACATAATTCAAGACCGCAAGGAGCTTGTAAGCGATGAAAACGAGTTTGTCCAAAAAACAACCCATAATGAAGGTAAGAATCACTTAACGCGAGTTCCTCGCCACATTAGAGTTTACAAGATTTAATGTGAGAGCCTTGAAAAATGCATTGCTGTGATAGAAATACTGATAAAGAATATATCTGTATGTGTGCGTTTTGAAAGCCTAAAAAATATAAATAAATATTTTTTTTTTTGAATGACCAGTGATACCAAATGGCTGCAATTTAAGATCCGACTCATCCGAAGAGCATTCATGTTGCTATTTTGAGCCATTACTGGCTTGAAATCTGGGGTCATGCTTATTCATGCTCTTAGCTGAACAGGCCTTGGCGGATCGGAACCTTTGAGCTTAACCGTTCAAAAGGCGTTGAGGTTAATTTCAATATTTCATGGATATCACTCCTAGTGTCAATCGTTGTGTTATTTTTTTCACACACGTATATACACACATCTGTTTTTTCCAAATATTTCCAAAACGCATGGATATATTCAAAAAAAAAAAAAAAAGAGAGTCTATTTTTTTGCCTAAAAGACAGTTTGTATTCGAACGCATTACTAACACTATCTTATAGAAGAGAAACACCGAATAAACTTAAAAGCGGAAGAATACGAAAAGCTTCGCGAAAATGTAGCTCAAGGTATGCGACTTTTTTCTGTCTTCTTATCTCATGTTTTGTAAAAGTATATCCAAAAATTCTATACCTGTGCTTCGAATCGGAGGTCCGGTTTGCTTTGACAGTTTTCAAGCGTGGGGAGAGAGGTCCAAGTACTGCTGGTAGTTTAGGCCCATCATAGAATAGCTGAAGCTGGCAAACGAAGGTTTCGTACATCGGTTTTTGGCAGTACGATTGCGCATTAAATTTAGGGAGACTATAAAAAGTTTATTCAAGTGATGGCTAACAACTGTGGAGTATGTTGTGCTTAAACGCAACTGAGCACAACCAAACTTTTTTCAAAATATGTTTTTTTAGAACTCGCTGAATTAAAACGAAATATCACGGAACATAGGAAATCTATTGCCATTTATACAAGCAGAAATGAAGATACCAAAGAAAAAGGACGAGCTACTCTTAATGAAATTGAAAGAATTCAAAACGAGATTCAACAAAAAGAAAATGGTAAGTACTGCTTTTAACACTTGTATGAATTCAAGCTATTGTCGATAGAGAGGTTTTTTATGGACCAAGTAATGGTAACCAAAAGACTTATAGCCCACGTTATTTTAAGTTGCGAATAAATTCTAACGCTTTGCTTTATCATAATCTTTAGAACACCAACGACAAGAAGAATTATTGGGCAAGCAAATAGCTCTAATCAATCCTGAATGTCAGTTTTGGGAACAAACTCTTGGGCTTCGCTTTGATGGTGGTCCTGATGATGTGCTAGAGTTTGTATTTACAAACATTGATGCGGATAATTTCGACAGGCCTTTCAGTTGCACACTAGATCTCTCAAGTCATGATTACAAGGTAGTAAAATGCCAACCAGAGTTGAGCTCTGAGGTTTTGAACCGCATCATTTCAAACTTGAACAAATCGCGTCAGCTCAATGTTTTTCTTAAGCAATTATGGAGCGCATTTAAAGACTATGTAGCTCATTAGGACAGTGATTAGCCCACACTTTTTTTTTTTTTTTTTCTTTATAAGCAAAGTTGGGTTTCTTAGTGGGCATCTTTATTATTTTTGAAATATGGATGGGGAATTCTGGAGAATTACAGTTATGTGAATATCTTACGCGATCTCAGATAATGCCCTGTATTCACAGTATTTTGATAGGGAGAATTAGGAATGATCACTTGTGACTTCTAAAAGACAAAAACTAATTGGCCAATTGAAGTTTTCTGCTTGATCTTATGATGACTGCTGTTCAGTTATTCAAATATCTAGTAAATGGGCAAACAGCCTGTTCTTTTCAATCTCATGATAAAGATATGTAAAAACAGAACAGCTCTAATTCAAATTGTTAGACAAATATATAATTACTTCTCCCTATTGCTAACCTCATTGTCTCAATGATTGGTGCTCATCACTTTTAGAACCAGAATTCACTATATGCTAGATAAAGTTGTTTATACCTTACAGTTGTCAAATTGAGATTACTGATAGTAGTTCTCGCATTTGTATGCTTTTTTTTCTTTTTTGGCGTTGTTAACGCTATTTGAATTTTATAGTTTTGTTAAAATTCCTGTCTTCTCGTTAGCCGTGATAATGTAAGTTATTTACAATGGTATACGGTTCTGAAGACCAGACACTAAAAATAGTGATTATAAAGAATTTAAAAGCTTCCATGCATTAATGGTGGCACTGGAGTTCTCCACATTAATCAACGATTAGGGCAGGTTCATGATAATTGCATTGTTTAATATTTTTCGACAATAACAGTAAGCGGGAAGCAGAAGTTATACAAGGAATGATAACTGCATGTTATTTTTTGCTTGATATATTTAGAATTGAAAAAAAAAGTTAGTAATTGATGTTTTATGGCGTCGAAAACATTTAAAAACAATGACTGTATATACTATGATTCGTAATGTACATATGTGCACTTATATTGAGGTTTGAGACTACTATCCGTACGAATAACCATGGTATAAAGCTTCCATTATACCAACATTTAATATAAAAAACCTCTAAATCTGGTAGTATTAGTATATCATAAAAGGATAGCTTTTAATCTCTACTAGGATCTAGTTAAATGCTGATACAAAATAGAGCTGAACGCCAAAAAAATTCGGATTAATAATAAACCGACCAGATTGCTTTTTACTCCTATATAACACCAATCTAAAAACTCAATGATTGATATGAGATAAAGACCCAATAGTAGCTCTGAGTTTCGCAGAGTAATAGGTGATGTGTATGAATCATAGCACAAAAATTGCAGGAAAAACTGAGCAGGGAATATACGATAGAAAATTAATTTATTTCTGATTGATGCAGAACTTAGAAAGTCTGTACGAACAAAACCAATACTGAAGTTGGGCCTATTGTTCCTGAACGCAAGCCTTTTTCTTTTGCTCTAACATAACGATGAACCAATAAGTTTAGGATGTTTTGAACAAATTGCCCAAAGCCAAACACAGTAGCATTAAAAATTGAATTTCAACAGCTTTTTCATCATAGAAAATATATCAATTGACAAACATGATGCTTTGCTCGATTATTATAACAAAAGAGGCATACTTTAAATTTAATAAAATGTGATTCAGTAGAATGGTTCACAAGTTGGTACTCCTGAGTCATAGTATATATTGATAATTAATATTTTAAAATGTTTTAGTATACTCCTTGTAAACGCGAAATCGTTGGTATTCAAAAGGAGCGTATTTGAATGCTGATAAATTTACAGTGATTGGTTATGCATGGAAATGTGAACTAGTTTAGGAAAATTGGATATTCAAAGTCAAAATAAAACATTAAATTTAATAGTTCTTTAGCATTCCGTGAACAAACAAAACGGGGATGCTGATTGGCTAAAATATGATCTTTTCAAGGATGATACATTCAAAAGCCATGTTTTTCTCATGACTTGAACAAAACAGTACAAATATATTCTGTTATTTGTCAACAGTCTAAATTGATTAATATGCGAAATATGTCATCACGACTGCTGGCTAGAACAAGCAATTTTTTTTAAAAAATGAAGAAAATCAAACATCCAAGAAACCGGAGAAAATAAATAGATATAAACATATTCTAATAAGCCTACTCATTAAAACATATTCACTGGTTTCTTAATAAACTCATATTGCGCAAGCGTTTTTTATTTAATAAAAATTTCCTTAGTTCATGGAATAGCTGCGTTCTGTGATGTTTCCTAAATTGTGTATTCACTTTTAGGACATTATTGTATCTGGTTATCTCTAGATGAGAAATTCTGTCTATATTAATTAACAAAGTGGAAAAAGAAAAAATTAAAGACGAACCTCGGATTTCGATTTATTCGTCACTCGGGGTTGCCAATATTTTTATTGGAACCTTTTTCCAAATATTCAACAACTAGATAGCCCGAAAGCCAAAAAAGAAAAAAAAAGAAGAAAAAAACTATTGTCCTGCTGTTTTGTTCAATGGAAAAGTTTAATGTCGAAAAGTTTTCAAGGCATCTATAATCTCTGTTATTCTAAACCTTTTTTTTTAAAAAACAGCAAGATTTTCAAGCAAGAAATTTTATTGAGTATCTTTTTTATGTTTCCAGTTGAATCGAGAAAAGGTTCATTGAACTTTTGCTAAAGGCATATGTACGAAACGCCCATTATCGTATATCTTTATAATTTGCACGTTCAAAGTCGTCATGAGGTTTATGTGAAATATGGTACTATTTAGCATCTATCGAAGTTGAAAAAAATCAACGACAATTTTTGCACTTTGTGTAATCACGTTCAGATTTGTTTTTTTTAAGGATAAGAACCGAAAAGACATTCGGGTTCAAAAGAAGATGTTGCTCTTTAGATAGAAACATTGTGAAGCATTATAAACTAATAGCATGTTTGTGATTTTCCTAAGTGTGCCGAGAGGTGAGATTCACAAAGTTATGCACACTATTTACAATCAAAGCAGAACTTTCGGCATGAAAAGTGTAGGATACAAAGTTAAGCTATTTCAAAATAAAATCAAAAATCCATGAACCAAACTTAGTGAGTTTGTCTTTTCAACAAAGCATTTGCAAAATTACTTTTGTTTGTCGCAAAACTACTTGACCAAGTTTTGCACCAACAATGAAAAGATGTATCCAAAACAAATTATGTACTCTATATTGAACTGCGACGATCGTCCATTTCAGGACAACACAGCTGGTTTTAAATGTTTACCACTAGATATCTGAACTCGACAAATAGCACAAAGCATGCCAGCTGTTTTTCGAAATGCATGATACAGATACTTGGGTTCTAGTAATTGATGCCTTTTGAGTTTTCAGTCATACAATTTTTAACCGATAAGTTAATATAGTGAGTACCTGATTCTGAAATGTGTGATATTTCAGCAAAATCAGACAACAAAAACAAAAACTGAGTATTTTCAAAAACCAATTATTTAAATGTGATTTAATGTCTTAATAAAAGACGATTGTAAACTAAGACTCTGAATGCTGTTAAATGACATATACCAAATACAACTTTTCACTATATCACATCTTGATTGTTTGGGTTGTCTGGCTAATAGAATTCATATTTTTGACAAGGCTTGAGAAAAAGAAAAAACAATGGATTGAGCTTAAAAAGATAAAAAAGGCGACTCCATACATTGCTAGTGGGCAATTGAATGAAAGGTTTATCACTAATTATCACATGAATACAAGACTAGTAGAGCATTTACAAGCATTCCCTAGTTCTAGACTCTCTCAATTTTTTTCTTTTGCAAATATAAAGATGAAAATCAACACACCCATTGTTTCAAAATTAAATTAAAACTCAGAGAAACGCACATCAATGACGTTTATCATAATATTCACAAACATTAGACATTGCTCGCCTTTTACAGGAGTCTATAGTAAAACAGTTAGAACCCTGAGGTGTTGAGGGTAACTGGGTTTATGTGTCAAAACTCTTTCACCAAAGTTGTAGATATTGAAATTACTTCAACGTGCTATAAAGATAAAAAACAATACATTTGATATGAATAGAGAAAAACATGGAGAGACTTAAAGAGTTTTTCAGCGCAAAAAACTAGAAAGTGATAGTTCAACCAAACTTTTTTTCTTCTTTGCATTTACTGATAAAAAGCTTTTGCATTATGTTCTATCTGGCTAGAATGCATAATATATAAATGTTCTAACATTTTTTTACATTTTGTGTATAAACAAAAAACCGCTTAATAACTTATACATCTGTGTTTACTTTAACACATGACTTACATCGCTTGCGTTTAGAGCTGTCACTAGTCTCCCAGCTGTTTTCAAATCTCCATGTTTTTGTAAAAATTAAACAAATACCAGTAACAACACTGTATTCATAACTGTACACAATACTGCCGATCTCGAATCATGTTACAAATAACCAAGGAGAGAAGTGCTCATTCATCATATAGTTTTTCTTAGAACCGTGCCAATAATATAAATAATTCCTTGTTTTGTTATCAGTTTGAGAATTTCACCAACAGAAACAAGGCTTTAGGGTTTTGCACTTGCCGATTATACAAATACAAACATTACAGGCATTTCATTGGACAAAAAATTGTATTCTAACATTTTGTGGGCTATTCAGCCAAGCTCTCCAGCATTTCTTATAATCACTAATTGGCTTGCCGCCGCAAGGCACAAAAGTCTCAAGGCTTGAGAAAAACGAAAAGCTAAATACGCTAGAAAAGGTTTCTCATGCAGAATAGGCGTCAAGAAATATTCTTTGCATGAATTTCTTTTCCTAAACCTTTTACTCTTTGCTTTTTTGCTTTTTTTCTAGCACAGCCAATTCTTTTCAGCGAAATGTTCTTGCGTACCATTACATATATTTAGGCACGGCATTTTAACAGAGGCATTAGATAGTCGTTGAATCGTAACAAAAAAAGCAATCATGAATCTGAAGGTCTCAATTGACAAGCACAAGATATAGACATGTTAGCTTTTTGTTTTTTCCCTCATTTCGGGCGTGAACGGTAGACGGTTGGCATAAACAATAAGGTCTCTTTATATCGGGGACTTTTCATTCAATATAGCAAAGTGTTCTTAATACCATACTACTACTTTTTCTCAATACACCAACATTAATTTTAAACATATAAATATTAACATATCTCCTTAAACTTTTAGATAAATCTCATAGACTTTCTGAGTTTTGCCTAAGTCAAATTACTTTTGCCTACTCCAACTGTTGAAAAATTTCAATATATCGTCACAAGTCATACAAACTCCTTTAATATATTTACATTTTCTAAAATGAACAACTCTCCTTCTGAAGCCACTGACATTACAAAGAGACCACCTACAAGACAACGCAAGTCCACACTAACACAGCAGCAAAAAAACAAAAAAAGACAGCGGGCTACGCCTCACCAGCTCACTGTTCTCAAAAGCGAATTTGAGGTCAATCAAACTCCTAATGCAAAGGCTCGTGAGGATATTGGACGTCGAATTGACATGACTGAGCGATCAGTTCAGATTTGGTTTCAAAACAAACGTGCGAAAAACAAAATACTGGCAAAAAAGCAAGGCCCTAACTTTCCTCAAAATATTCAGTTTGCTATGGGCACACCATTTTTTAATGAATCTAATATGATGGCGCATCTTTCTAATAATGTACACGCTAATATCAGCACAGACTCTTTTCCTTCGCCCTTTGTTACTGGTACCTTTTCCAACTTAGAAGGAAGCCAACCTAACCATATGCTTCAAAACGTTTTGTACTCACCTGCCTCAATGTCTCAGTTGTATGGCATGAACCAACAAAAAATCCATCTTCCTTGTGTATCGCTTACTATTGGAAAATGGCGAAGAGCCATTTCGCCAACAAACCACATGTCTACTGACCTTCAAGTCGTATACTCTCCCGCTGAAAGTATTTTTACATATACTATCTTTACAAATTCTACTGGATATCGCATTCAATATCCATTACAAAGCGTCAAGACCTTAGAATTTACTCCACATGCTGGAAATCCAAGCATGGGTGACATAAATGTAAAGCTGTTTCAGGCTCCACGTTTTTTTATTCACAACCCCAAGTTACCTACATGGGTGCCTTGTGATGACTTTTCCGAAATGAAGCAAGCATCTTTGATTTTGGATCACAAACTTTCTGGAAATTCAGCTCAATTGCAAACACAACTGGCCCACATTAGTCGACAAGGGTTTAATCAAACAGCTACTACCAATTCCATCGTTAGAGCAGATGGAATTGGCAACTCGGTCAGCATTTCCAATAATAACTTCCCACTGAATTTTTCTGCAATTGCCAATCCTGAAATCAAAGCAGACGACATGATGATGATTTCTTCCGCAACCAACAGCTCTGCATTATCAGCAACGCCATCGGAATCTGCCAACATGTTGAGTCAAAGCTCATCTATGCATAGCATGAATGTTTCTACTAGCCCTGAAACCTTATCGGAAAATCTTCAAGATGGCTTTGGACTTGGAATTTTCATGAAAGATTCAACAAGCAAGTCGTCTCCATCTTTGTTCGAAGACGATTTCATCAATGCAGATTCTTTGGAAGCCAACGAAAACAACGCTCTCAGCCTCGACACAAGTGAAATGTCTACTGAGAACATTTCTTACGGTCAAGGAGTATTGGAAAATGACAATTCTATGTTTTGCTTAAACAATGGCGCTGGAAACAATGAAAATGCAGCCTCTTCGCTTTCATTTTCCATGGATAATCTGAATTCCGACGTGCAAATGGCCACAACAGCTGCTTCTGAAATTCATTCACCTTCCAACTTCAATTACGGCAACGTTGAAGGTAGCAACAATGCCACCTTTTTTGGACTGACTCCTTCTGTAACCAATACTGACTGCAGTACTCAAGCTTTAAAGGTACTATCTTTGTCTGATATTAACAACATCAAAATCCCATCGCTAAATTTGTTTTCTAACAATTTGGTCGATGGCTCTTTGCCAACACCAATTACTGACACTATATCGACATCTCCGTCGAAAAATGTTGACAGTAAAAAGACCAATACTACTGATTTTTTTAGCAGCTATATTGAAAATTCAAACCAGCAAACCAGCAATCAAGGCAATTTATCCCCCGCTTCAAAACAACTTTTCGAAGGTGCTAGAGCTGGTGCAACTGATATGATGATGTCAGGTACCATAGAACAAGATATTACCGAAGCAACTGAATTTGATATGAGTAGTGAAAACGAAAACGATATGTATATCAGCCTGGATGATGTTGAGGGTGACTCTATTCCTACTAGCGATTTTAACGGAGAACTAGATGGTGTGGTGGAAAATATCAGTAGTGACAGCTCACTGTTATCATTAATACACGTCTAAATCCATGCGGTGATAAAATAATTTACTAAGATTTTACAATTATATACTCAAGAAATACATATATTTAGATTTTTTTACAAACAAGCCGTTGCTCTTCATACATGAGCAACGTTTGATTGGCCAATTGGAGCTAGACATCTTAAAATACGTGCAAACACACGAATGAATGTATGTAAAATATGTGCTGAACGCTTTTGCGTCGTCGTCGGGTACGTTTTCCAGTTTGATTAGTTCAACTAACGTACACTTTTTCTTGTCTCCATATCACAATTTAAAGAAAAAGTGTTCGTAAATACCTCAAAATGATGTTGACTTTCAAAAAGGCCTAACCCGCAAGCGAAGCATGTATATCACGTGAGTGAATGTGACCAAAACAGTTGGTTGTTAGCCAAGGTTTCCATTCCTTCCCTTTATCTCAACTTCTAACCAGTTTTAGTTTTTGACATTTAACACATCCTATTATTTTGACTATTATTTACTCTTAGTTGATATCTATTTTTGTTATTTGTGAAATCTAAAATTTAGCACTTCGATTTTATAGCAGATTTAAGAACAACCAGCAAAGTTGGAAATACGAGCATTTGCCACGTTTTGACAACTACTATTTGTACATTTGGAAATTCCAAAAAGCATACTTTAAAAAATGAAAGTTTCTTGGAAATTTGCCGCAGCCCTCGGGTTGATGGCAACTAGCGCATCGGCCAATGTTTTAAAATTGGTAAGTACCGGAGTAATAACATGCTAAATCGCCAACGCCATACTAACGATCCTTTAGGACTCCAAAACTCCACAAAAATGTAACGGAATGTACTCCAAGTCAGACTGGGGTGGAAAGATAGATCCTTTTATTGATGGTATGATGAAATATATGTTTTTTTGATGCTAACACTAGACAAATCTCTAACTCAATTGATAATTTTTAGTTGCCTTTCATGCTACACCTGGAAAAGATGAAGGCTATCTTGGTGTAGTGGTTTTTGAGTACCGTAATGTTGACCGTCTTGGTGTTGACATTAGCTCTACATCTGGAGTTAATCAAAAGAAATACATTTGCGATGATAGCGCAATTGCAAAAAATCTGTGTCCTACTGAGAATCGTGGCCAGTTCATAGTCAACAATAATACCGTTGAGCCATTGTTTGCTCCGATTTATACCACAAAGATTGATTTGAAAAAGCCAGGATCTATTCATTATCCAGTAAACAAGACCGGATATTATTGTGTCTCGACATTTTTGTCACATCAGTCCTCAGAATATACCGCAGCTGTTTTGTTCCAAAACTCTTTTGGCCATTTGCCAGCTACCCAGATTCCCAAGCTGATGTTTTTCGGATTTGCTGCTTTGGCTTATGCCCTTGTGTTGGCATCGTGGATGTTTGCTTACATTCAAAACAGATCTGACATTCTTCCGGTGCAGAATTATATTACCGCCATTTGTGCATTTCTTGTTGTCGAAATGATTGTGATCTGGGGATACTATGATTACACTAATATCCATGGTGAAACCACCGGATCAAAGGTGTATTTGGCTATTTTGTCTGTATTTAACAGTTTCAGAAATGCCTTTACATTTTTCTTGCTGTTGATTGTTTGTATGGGATATGGTGTCGTAAAGCCATCGCTAGGAAGTATGATGTGGAAATGCCGAGCATTGGCTGGCGCACATTTTGTGTTCGCAGTGGGCTGGACTATTACTTCATATGTTGTTCCTCCTGATAATACCTCGCCTTTGATGTTGTTTGTTATTCTTCCTTTATCAGTGACTATGACTGCCTTTTATGTCTGGATTTTGTCGTCACTGTCACAAACTGTCCGTGAATTGGATGAAAAGAAGCAATATGTCAAATCAAATATGTACAAGAATCTTTGGCGTCTATTGCTCGGATCTATTCTTGTTATCTTTGCATTCTTTTTCATTAACTCCCTGATTTTTGCAAATCAGTCTAGTATGGATTTCATCACCCACTATTGGCAATTCAGATGGTTTTTGCTTGATGGATGGTTAAACGTTGTTTATTTTGTTGACTTTTGTTTAATTGCATATATCTGGAGACCTACTGCTAACAACAGACGCTTCGCAATGTCGACACAGTTGGCACAAGACGAGAGTGAAGCACAGGAGTTTGAAATTGGATCGTTGAGAGGATCATTTGACGAAGAAGAAAACTTAGAATTTGATCAAGATGCTGAATACGAACATCGACAATTATCATCATCTCCACCACCCCAATACTTCCCACCATCTAATGGAAAGCCATCAAATGATAGTGACAACGTAAAAAGTGCACCAGTAGCTCCTGTGAGCCGTAGTGCTGGACCCAGTAGCAGTAGTAATCATGGAAATAGTGCCGTGTTTGCTGTTGCCGGTTCAGATGACGATGCTAATGATTATGACAAATGGGACGAAAGTGATGACGATGATAGCTTATTTGGAAAGGGAAAGAAGGATGACGATGATGAAGCAGAGCCTGAAGATAATGAGAATTCTACGGAAACACATGGTTTGACCAAGAAAGCTGATAATCGCAAGAAGAATGATTAGTTGCATATAGTCATAGACAAAAAAGTGTTATATATAGTTGTAGTAAAAAAAAGATGTATTTTACTTTATAAACTTTGTTTATTTGATTAGTAAGGTGGGCTTATGATTACCATCTAGAGGGCCAGTTGGGGTCAACCCGTAAGCTTGGAGAGATGTAGGGTCGTGAGGGCGATAGATTTTAGGCACAAAAAACCGTTTTGAAGGATCAATTAGATCGGGAGAAAATATATCAGAGACAACCGAAACGTCTATTTCGCTTCGGTGTTTCTTGTGATAAAGCGCGTCATTTTCCTTTTTATTTTTGTTCATGTTGCTGATTGAACTTGACAAATTGTAAAGATACGTTGAGTTCAAAATGTATTCGTCTTTAATGTTAGCCAACTTGTTGGCATCGTCTACGGCATCCTTAATTGATTTCATAAGGGACACACACATGACGTGTTCGAAAGGCGTAACGGTAATGGGTTGTTCGATCAGGATATCCTTTGAGTGAGAGAATTTTGCTTTGAAGACCAATAGGTACTCGACTCGGTAAAGAGGTGCCGAGGTGGTAAATCCGGTTGATATGCATGAGAGTGGTATGTCAACTTTAGAGTTTGTGGCAGGATGGGTACTACTTGTGAAAGGAATAACACCTCCTGGGTGATCTTTTGGTTCTCGCAAATCCTGGCTTGGAAAATCCATAGTGATTTCGCAACGGTATCCATTTTCAGGAAGTTTACAATCAAGGGTATTTGTTGCTTTGCACAGTTTTCGACGACGTTCTATAGGCCCGGTATTTGATGAAGGGGGATTAGAATTAGAGTTACTAGTTTCTAGGTTTAAATGATAAAAGCTATTGTTGACAGTAACAACTGTTGTGTCGGAAGAATCTTTAGAAGCTGAAGGCAGTAATGATCCTTTTCCGTCCTTTTTTGTGATTTTTTTCGTATTAGGACTAGATGCTCCATTTGTAGAGTCGTTTGATTGGGTTGGACCTAAAGATTGACTTGTATTAGATGATAAATCAGAAACATTATATGTTATTACCTCCACTACTTGAACAGACAGTTTGTTGAGCTTTATTTTACGAGATTTCGAGTACAAGTCTAAGTTTGGAGATATTTTGACATAAGAAACAATAGAGTCACGAGGGCCAAATGAAGATTGTGGAATGGAGTACTCGAATTCAACAAGATGATCGGGTGATACAACATTGCCTTTCAGCGGAACATGGAATTGACCAAATGTAGAAAGTTTGTCGTATCGTTTCAACCGAATTGGAAATGGGTAATGTGTAGTTTGAAGAGTTGATTTACCGTGAATAACAGAAACAAATAGCTGATACGACGTCTCAACGGTTCTTTTGTGTAGAGATATGCTGCTAGGAAGATGCTTTGTGACAGGAAGAGGTAACACAAAGTTAAGATCAAGACCTAATACTGGATCGTATTTACAAAGATTGATTGGAATCGATACGGCATGTGATGGATTTTCGACTTGAGCTGAAGTTCCCTGATATAGTTGAAGTTTCTCGCCAATGAGGTATGATTTTTCGCGTCTACTGGAGTATATGTTTCCTGACCTTGAAGATGGCGCTGCTATCGAGTCAGTTCTGTATAATGCAACATGGACTTGACAAATTTCCATCACAGAAAGCTTTGTAGACCGAATCTCAACTGTACCCTCAATGCGAGGCCAGGTAGCTGGGATTCCTGGAAACCCACAGACAAAGTCCTGATTGGGAATAGATTTAAGTTTGACGTCCATGAATGCTTGCAAAAAGTGTGTTTGGGATGGAAAAAGAAAAAGAAGGTTATTTGTGTTGAAGACATAAAGGAACAAGTTAGTCCCTGAAACAGCCAGCCCCCCGGCTTCCTAAAACAGCGAAAAACAAACAAACAAATTCTCCATTTTCTAGAATTTCTAAACTTTTTTCTTTAATCTTTTCCAAACTTTTGATTCCAAAATTATTTTTTCGGTTGACTCAAATGCCTCCTCGATCACGACCGTTAGGCGCAAGACCACCTCCTTCTTTTCCATCAGCAGAAGCTCTTGATGAGTCTACTGCTAAACGGTCATCCACGCTACGAGGCCCTCGAAACTGCTCTTTCAAATACCAGCCATCATCAGTATCTTTAAACTCAGCTTTTTCTCCAAAAAATAGAACAGTTGCTGATGGCCTGGTTGTATCAACAGACTCTTCAAACTCACATTCCTCGTCTGGCTCGCTTCTATCTAATAACTCAACACTCACAAATATTTCCTCTTCCTCACTAAGTCAAGAAGAGCAACATGAACATGACACTGAAAACCAGCTTGAGTTTGGGCTCGAAAGCGAAAAGATCGACTATCATTCAGATATCAGTGCTCAGTTAAGTGCAAGCATTAATGAAAGCATCCGTTCAATAAGTCCCCACCAGATACATTCTTCGTCATCCTCTCCTATTCATAACTCAACTAGACTTTCCGATAGCATTCCTAGAATAGAACTTTTGCAAGATGCAAGTATTGAAGCCTTACATCACGAGTTTTTCAAATCTGTCCAGTCTGTTGCACCTCTTCATATTGGCAAAAAGAAGAGCGTTTCTGAAAAACGGCCCGAAGCTACAAAACCATTAAAAACGCCTTCCACTCCTGAAAATATAAACCCATACCCAAATTCCAAAAGCAATGTCGAAACAGAAATACCCAACTCATTAGTTCATTCGTTTATGCCTGAAAAGCAAAGTGACGATGTTCCATACCACAACAAGGATGACCATACTGAAAGTGAAAATCAGGTTAGTACATATTATTTTTTATGTTTAAGCCTAAAAAAGATTGTTTTATTCTTCAAAAAAAAAAAAAAATACAAATGTCTGGTATCGCTGCTTTACATGAAAACAAATAAGCTTGTCGTGTAAAATTATTTTGGAACATGCACTTGAGTGTTCTTGATGTTTTTTTTCTTTTTTGTAATAGCTGTGGCTTCTACCGTTCATTTTATTTTATTTATTTTTTTGGTAATAAAGAAGGCTGGCTAATATCCGTTGTTAATGGGCTACATTGGAAATTATGTCTAACAATAATTATTATTTAGGGTGACCATTTACAAAATTCGTATAATACTAATAAACAACATGAAAATGCTGAAAACCTGAAAAAATCTAGTGAGCTGGTTGGCACGAACGAAATTCCAAATAAAGGCATCAACAAACACAATATTCTCGATGAACTAACAGATTTGGAGGAAAGATCTGACAAAACAAGTGCTATGAATAAAGAGCTTAAAGAAGCTTTTCCTATTAAGCAAGAATCAAGAGAAGCCACAAATTTGAAACAAGAAACCGAAGAAATCTCAAAGTCTGGTAACTCAGATTCCAATAAGGAGCATAGTAACACCAAATACCCATCTGACAAGGAGTCAGTTCAAAACAAAGATCAACACGAACAAAAGCAATCAGAAAGATCATTTTCTCAAGTTCGTACTGCTGCAGCTCGACATGAGAGTTATGTAGATACCAATTTGTTAGATGTGCCACCAATTTCTACTTCTTCTTTAATCAAGCACAAAATTAGACTTGGGCAAATTCCCTACCTAGGCCCTGATTTAGCACATCCTGAAAATTCTACAGATTCAGACTTTGATAATTTTTTTGGAAACACCAGCACGAAAGAGACAACCGCAGAAAAACAAGAAGGTCATTGGAATCCCAACAATTCCTTACAACGTTCTGTCACTGTTCCTTCTTCTCCAAAACAGCAAATAATACCTGCTCCAGTGAGAACTCCTTCCTCTCCTGCTTCATCTTTCGCACGATCGCCGTCACCAAAGTCTCTTTTAAATAATTCAACTCCCAGAACCCCGCATTCCCCTGCAAGACCATTGCCAACTCCAAGCTCTCAATCACAATCTCCATCGCCAACCAAGCCTTACAATACTCTATCAAAAGTCCCTTCTCATATATATTCCCCTAATTCTCAGAGAAGGCCATCAAATTCAATTTCTAACGCTAGTCCCAAAGAAATAAAAACTCACAGGTCCCCCTTACCATCAATTCCCCAGATGATACCCAAAATCCATACTCCGAAGCAATCGCTTTCCAATAATTTTTCTTCACCCCGTTCACCTGCGTTTTCGAGAAACGCATCTGTTAGCTCAAACACATCGTTCATGAGCGCAATATCCTCGCCATCGTCTAACCAAGAACCATCAATTATGAATGTTAAAGTCGCACAGCCACCTAAACCTAAAAGCAAAGCATTTGATACTTTCCACTCTGCATTCCTTCCGCCAACACCTGCAGATGCTGAGCTCAACGCTGAACATACCCATGTATCTTGCTCGGTTTGTCAAAAGTCAATATACTCAAATGAACGTGTTGTTCAAACATCTGCAATGACCACTCTTCATCTTTCTTGTTTTAGATGCAGCAAGTGCCATATGTCCTTAGAACATTCACAATTTTATGTTCATGATACTGCTTCTCCGAAGCAAGGTCTACTGCCATCACCACCATCACTAGATAACCATGGCCATGAAGGAGGAAGAGGAATTGACAATGGCAATATTGGTGGTAATCAGATGCATAACGCTTCGTCTAGAAAAGAGCAATCATCAAAACCAACAAAATTTTTATATTGTCATCTTGATTACCATGAGCTTTTTTCGCCTCGGTGCAATTATTGTAGCACACCTATTGAAGGATCAACAATATTTGCATTAGACAAGCACTGGCACGAAGGCCACTTCTTTTGCGGTTCTTGCAACAAACCTTTTGAAAAAGGTCAAGACTATTGCGTAGTTGATCCTACCCAAGCTTTAAAGGAAGGCAAAATAGTCGGCATAAAAGGCAGTACTCATGCTAAAAATAATACTGGTACTGCGAATAACAATACTGTCGCCTGGTGCACAAGCTGCTTTTCCAAAAAGACATCGTTATCTTGTTGGAAGTGCTCTAAAACGTTACCCCAGCACAACTCCCATAATTCATCCCATGGCACATATTCTTCATCTCACGCTCAAGATGATCCGCATACTTCTGAACCCTGCATTGAAGCACTGGGGCGTACTTGGTGTACCACCTGTTTTGCTTGCGAAGAGTGTGATGTTCCATTTGACACTTCAGAATTTATTCTTAGAGAAGATGGTACATTGGTTTGTTTTGCATGTGAAGCTAAGCGTATCAGGATGGACGTATGGAAATAGCACTGATATCAAATTTTGTTTGAACCTTTCTTTCTCTTTTTTATTTTTTGCATTTCATCAAAGTATTGGTTATATTTCAAGGTACCACGTTAATCCTGGCGTTTCTCTACATTTCGCTTCTAATATGTTGGGTTGTCGTTCGAAACAGCCAACGTGATGTCAATCAATTTAATTTCAGGGTCTGACAACAAGGCTCATTGATTGCTACATTTTTTTCTGCTTCATTATTTGTCAATTAATATTGGGATTTGTTTTTTACTACCAACCAAAGCGTCATTTCCGTTTTCAAGTTGCTGTAGCTTTATAGAATCTACGAACTAGTTAATAATATAATGTCAAGTACTAAATATTTCTTTTGACAGTTGCGAACAATTAAAAACCTCGTAGCAAGATCAGTGTAAACCAACAACGCTAACGGAGTACGATTGCTTATTTTTAAATGTACCCTTGTGTTGAAGCATTCTCGCCTTTTTGCTTTTTTTTTTTTTCAAAAAAAATTTGATTATCTAACATTTCATATACTGTAAATTGTTTTACAAATTATTAATACATCTTTAATACAAACTGTTATTTTTCATAGAATCTATTAGTTACCATGTTTCATTTTTCTCATCTTTCGCTTTTTGCCAATAATAAATCTGGCTTGATCTCCACCTTCTGGTTTTGGTTCCTCAGTTGATCTTTGTTCCTTTTCTTCCTCCTCGTCTTGTTCCTTTCTCTTTCTAGCAGCTTCTCTAGCCTTAATAATCGTTTCCTTTCTGCGTTTAGTAACCTGAGCATTTTCAATAGCGAATTCAACAACAAGTCGTCGGCGTCGGGTATCGCCATCAGCAGATTTGATTTTTTGTTCAACCTCTTCCTCAGTAAGACCTGAAAATAACTCTTCTCTTGAAACTTCGTGAGCATTCATCCATCTCAAGGCCATCAGTGCAGTCTTGTGATCACGGAATTCCAAGAAACCATAACCTCTACTACGACCTTGTTCACCAGAACCTTTCTGTTCCATGATAATCTTTGATTGACGAACAACACCCTTGTCACTCTTTGCGGAGGCACCACGCGCCTTTTGGTAGTTGGTAGATCGTGTAAGCTCTTCTTGACTTAATGCCTGCCTCTTCTTCTCAGCTACCTCCTTAGCAAACTCAACAACAGCTTTACGGCCAAGCGCTTTGAGTGCCTTTTCGTTCATAGCTCTGGGGATGTTTCGAATGGCAATTCTTGTCAAACTTAAGTGGAGTGTGGGATTCTTGTTTAACTGTTGCTTACGGAGATCGTAACTCTTTTCGCGGATCTCAATTTCCTCAGCCTTCATAAACTGAGCCAACTTGGACTCTTTTGTGATACGGCCTTCATTCAACAAAAACAAGTTTCTCTTATCCTTGTCGCTGGGTGCCTTGCCTAACAATTTCAAACGTTCGTTGGCGGAAGCAGTGGCAAGCTTTTCGGCATTTTCACGCTGAAGTGCCTTTGTGATTGACAATACTCGACTTTCGAAAACGTAACGAGAGTCAACATCGTCAGGTAATAACAGGGAAGTGGATGAAATCTTGGGAGCTTCTCGAACACAAGTGTCGCAATCTTCCGCATTTTCAAAAGCAACAAAAGCTGTGCCCTTGGGCTGGTTCAATTTTTTGTCGAAAACGGGTAATGCGTAAAGAACAGGGCCAAAGTGTTCTTCGAAATGTTCTTGCAAAGCATCTTCGGTACAGTCGTAGGGAATGTTGCGAACAAAAACAGTCTGTTCATTAGATGCTGGTTTGAAAGATTTCTTGGGTGCCTTTTCTTCTTCTTCTTCCTCTTCCTCACTTTCAGACTCTTCTTCAGATTCCTCTTCGTCACTTTCATCAACATCGCCGTTCTGTTTCTTCAACCATTTGCCCTTCTCAAGTGCATAGTCAACTTGCACGGCTCTTCCATCAATTTTAAGTTCCTTAGTAGCGTCGATAGCTTTCTGGGCATGGGCTTTCTTTCTCATGGTGACAAATGCAAAGCCAGACATTTTGCCGTTCTTTTGAGGAATGAAAGCATCAACAACATTACCGAACTTTGCAAAAATCTTTTCAATTTTCTTGGAATCCTTGCAAGACCATGGTAAATTTCGAATAATCAAACGGGGTCGACGCTTCTCAATCACACGAGGTTTTCTTTCTTTGACCTCTTTCTGTTTTCCACCTTCAGGAGCCTCTTTATCTTCATTGTCTTTTTCACCTTCACCTTCTGTCTTTTCCTTCTTCTCAACCTTGCCTCCACGTTCACGTTTCTCAGCAATATCAATTTGTAAAAAGCGTCCTTGGAACTTTGTGGCGCGTCCTTTCTCTAATGCGACTTTGGCATCATCAGCTTCAGCGAAACTTGCGAAACCGAAACCTCTGCTGTTTCCTTCAGAGTCAGTGACGATAACAGCGTGCTTGACAGGACAAAAGTCGGAAAAGAAAGTAGAAAGATCCTCTGAGGTAGCCTCATATGGAATATTACGAACAAAGAGCTCACTTTGCTCTTTGGACTGTGTTGCTTTTCCAGATGGCATTTTTTGTTTTCAAATTTGGAATAAAAATAAAAATATATGTCGTAAAAGTGAAAAAATAGAACCGAAATTTTTATTTTTGAAATTTTTTAAGAAATTTTTTTGCGCCGCACGTCGTTCATCAGGGCTAGGGTTATTTTGAATGTAAGCATTTATTCAATTTGGAACTGAAGGTAATACACAATAATAACAACACTAAACTTAATAACATTAATGTGGTCAATAAAATGACAAGTTATGACGCGATACCAGACACTTTTATTTATAAGCCTTATTCAGCCAAATATATAAGGGTATTATCTTCGCTTCCGCGTGAATTGATCATCAAGCTAGCTCAAAACTGGCTGGTTGATCCAACATGTTACCCAAATGTAGACTGGAGTGACCTTGACTTGAACTTGGATGATGGTGAAGAAGAAGAAGAAGAAGATAAAGAGTTTAGCTCTACTTTTGATGCTGAATATTTTAATACCAAATATAACAGGTTTGAGTTCAGAAAGTTAACGCCAGAACAGCGCATTCGGATATACAGAACAGAACGCAAAGGGTTGGAGATCTTGCGAGAAGAGTACAAATTTTTAGAAACAGATGTAAATATTACCAAGAGAAAAGTCATTCAAAGAATAGTGTATGATCACTGGCCTGAAGGTTTTAATATGTCCCAAGTAGCTCAAATTGATATTGCGAACTTATTTCAAAACGGCGGATCTTCAACGTCATGGGGTTGTTCAACCATTTACTCAGGAGATACGTCTATCTCAAACGGAAACAAAGGAACGAAATACAGACGTATCATGAATGAAATTGATCCAAAAGCTTTTGTCGAAAAGCTAAATCAATATATATACCCCTTGGTTATTTCTCATGTTAGTGCACACCCACATCCTCAGTACTCCCTGATCATGGTTAGAATCCAGGTTTTTGAGTTCCAAAGCGTCAGCGATTTACAATTGGGCAAAACAGCTTCAAAACGTTCAAGAAACTCAACAGTAGAATCGAGAGATACCACACATTACAAAACCAATATTCCGCCAATTTATTTGGCTTTTCCACTCAGTTCACCATACATTATCCATCCTCATCTTTCTTCATACATATACGATGTTATTTTAAGCAGCTCAAATATCCAAATTGATTCTACTCAACCTAAGAAAAGTCCTACAACTTCTGCGGCAAATAAAAGACCTCCTGGAAGGCCATCTCAAAGTTCTACATACCTACAAATAGCTTTGCAAGCTTTTTTGTCGTCTGTATCGCAAGCCGGTCGGTCAGCTTACTTAAAGCCATTTGGTGGCAGCAGAATATCTTTAAATTCAGAATTTAATGTTGATGAAAATCAAGAAAAATCTTCAGAAAACCTTCCCTTGAAATCACTAACCGCAAGCATATCATTATGCTCGGTCGCTCGTGGAATCGCTGCATTAGGACCATGGTCGATTTATGGTAGCGGAACTGCTGAACCTCTGCCACTATCTGTCAAAGAATACTCACATAAACATCAAGATAATAACAAAAATAAGGCTGGAGAAAACGTGGACCAAAGCTTGAACACATTGCTTAGGATGCAACTAAAGGCAAAAGGAAACAGTAAAAGAAAGTTGATAGATGTGAGATTTGACGGTGAAGAACCCTCCAAAAAATCCTTAAAGGCCGACAATAATATTATCGACCTTGCTGATATAAGCGATGATGAAGACGACGAAAGACTTACTGATTACCTTCCTCTTCCTGCTTTCAATTTCAAAATCCAAAACCAATTTAAAAGCTCAATTCACCAATTAAGTAACGAAGCAACGGTACCTACAATCAATTCACGACTCGAAGGAAAAAATGTGTTTAAAGGGCTAAAACAGTTTGCTGAGTTAGGTATTTTGAATATCAACAAAGCACCTAAATGGCTTACCGAACAACAAGACGCTTTATCAGCAACAGTGAAAAACGGAAATCTGGTTAGTGATTTACAATAATGATGAAATCTCTAAATAAGAAAGAAAAAGCAGTTGTTTGGCATTAAAAGTTCAATTATATTATTTTAAAGGTTGATTGCTTCAAAAAGAAACCCACATTATTTTTTCAATTGTGCTATTAAATCTTGAATCTCGCTTTTCACCGCTGAGGTCGCTACTTGCTCTAGCTGTGCCAACTCATCCAAATCTTTAGCTCTAGTTGCTTCTTGTGCGGCCTGTCGTATCGCATCAACTTTGACATACATTTCAATTCGTTTTTTATACGGCAAGTTGACACACATTGGCACATATAACGCTGCATTTCTTTTATTACCTGCTTTCAATGCCAATTCGAAAAACGGCTCAAACCCAATAGGCGATGACTTGCGGGATCGCGCAAACTTTAGCAGTTCATCCCAATCACGGCGCGCTACAAGTGCTTGAAGCTTTATCCACCAAAATCGCTTGTCAGGAACCTTGAAATCATCCCGTATCTTAGAGGCCCTACTATGCTGTGCAATCATAATCAACGCAGAAATAGTTTCTGAAACACTTTTTCCAACAAAAATTTGGTCATAGTCTTTTTCAAGTGTAAGCTGTAGCTTGAGAAGCTTGATTTGCTCAGCCAAGATTTTGGTCTCGAAAGATCGGTCTTTTCCAAGCTCTTGAAAGAGTTTTTCGGCGTCTTTGAAGTCTTCCAGTTGATCCTCCGCATCTCTGCCATGGCTTTCATAATTCATGTATGCCTGGCGCAGTGTGCTCATGGCATTTTCGTATCGACGATCATCTTGATAGTAAAAGTCTGCTAGAAGCTTAGATTCGGTGGCTTTACACACATAGGCAAACACACTTCCTGCCATAGGCTTGTCGTTCAAAATTCGGAAAAATGCCGCAACTGACAATTTCTGTTGTAAGTTTAATAGAACATAAATAATAAGATTGAGATTCCAACTTTCCACTGCCTTTTCAAGTGCAAGCTCTTGTTCTCCCATGCTAAGAAGCAAAGGAACTTGACGAGCTGGTCGAGGCTCGTAGTGAGTAAGCAATGTAGCTAGCTTTTGGCGGCCTTCGTCGTATGCAACTCGTGCAATTTCCTCGTAAGAAATACCAGTCTGTGAGCTTAGTTTCGCAACAATTTCACGGCAGACAGTCACGTCATCTTCATTGCTGGATCGAACTTTACAGCATGCCCAGTGAATATAAATCTTTTCTTGAGGAAGTTGTAGATATTCGGCACAACGAAAGGCCAGCAAATGCATTTTCCGTAAAAGCAAGCGGTCAATTAAATTGCTAGGTGAAAGAGTCAAAAGCTGCTGGTGTGACATTAGTAAGCCCACGCTGATTTCACGTATGGTGTTCAAAACTCTTAAATGCTCCGACATTTCTACAAATGCATCACTGTTGTAAAGGTCGATAGCTGATTTTCCAAATGCTGCTGCTCGTAATAAAGTTTTCTGCCACAGTGGCTCAAACTCATAGCCTGCTGCTTCAATGCATGAGTTGACAGCAGCAGGAAGGTCGGCAGGGCCAATTATCTGAAGGTTTTCGTCTGCTTTGGGAGAATTTCTGTCCAATTGCTCAACAGCATCTACCAAAATTGCAGCTGGCGATACTGAACCAATTTTGAAAATATTAACTGTAACATCTGGAACCATGCTAAAGAAATCGTGTTTCTCGTCTGAAATTGTTCGGATTCCGTCGATTTCGGGTATTGCAATAACAGGTCCATCAGTGAAAATGTTGAGTGTGCCACCATGAGGGCCCACAAGCAGTATTTCATCATCATATATCAAGGCTACAGCATCATTACCGCACCATGTTAGTTGACGAGGTTGCGTTTTATTCTTGGTATCATAATCGCTGAGTTTGCGGTGGAAGTCTGAAGAGATCACCCAAAGATGGCCTTCTGGGGTAAATAATGCAATAAAGTCTGAGCTTGGAGCAACTGCAATTAAGGAGAATGGACCATCTTCAATGAACTTATCTCGCACATCAGTAGTATCTATAGCAAGCACAGTATTATCCACACTGGCAACGACTTCAGCGTGTTGGCCTAAATGAGCTAATTGAGACAATGGAGGCACAATTGCCCAAGAATGAATCTTTTTTTCTTGAAAGGCTTCAGAAACTGCTAATGGCTTGGGATTGGGTTCTGGGAAATATCGCGAAACTGACACAAAAGTGTTATTAGAAAGCAACGCAACAAATCCTTCATCCCAAAATCGACACCCAACAATACCATGAGTCTCTGCAGCTTTTCCAAGAGAAAATTGAGTAAAGTTTCCATCAAAATCAGTGTAGCATCGAGCACTGCCATTCTCTGAAACAACAATGAGATTTTCGTATTTTGACCATCCCAAGCCCCTGATTCTGCCATTGTCCCAGGGCAGCTTGTGTAATAGCACGCCTGCTCCACTATAAATGCTGACAGAAAGTTGACGACTTTCAGGTCCTTTGTAAACACGAAGTTGGGTATCATCTCGAGTCATGGCAATCGCGCCACCATAAGGTGCGCTAGTGATAATATGACCATAAAAATCAATTCCTGACCACTGGAGGTAGTATCCCTCTGTGTTTCTATAAAAATGATCGCGTAGCCGTTCCCAACCAAGAGTAGGGTTTGAAGGCATTGTTAAGTTATTGGATATCTGTACTCTAAGTGCTGGTTTCTTGAAAGCAACCGGTGAAGGTAATTGTATGTAGATAAGTTTGCAAAACGTGATTCGTCATGTAACCATAATAACAGGTTTTTTCGAGTTTGAGCTTGCCAGGCTTAATTAAATTTGTCACGTGACTTTTGGTCTGCCAAAGTCAAATAGTCACGATGGTTCCAGTGAACTTTTTTCGGCAATAGCCATTTTTAATCTGTTAAGTTCATCATTCAGAAGATATTCAACCTGTAGTGTCAAACTAATGAAAGCATTGGAAAATTCTGGAAATAAAAACTACTCATCAGAGATGTCTAACAAACGTAGTCGCGTCAAAAAAGAGTGTATACACCGGGTGCAAACTCTTCAACAGTGCTCTCATTTACACTTTGTCTCAATGGAATAATCGTTGAGAAGAAAAGGTGAAAGTGATACCTCGAGCTCTAAAAAACAACGAGAAAGTTTTTTTTTTTTTTTTTTTTTTTACAAACGTATGGGCCGAGGTCGCTTCGCATCGTGAAGCACTCCATATGTAAGTGACTCAATTCCTTCAAAAACACACCTAAAGATGGCGTTCTAAATATCTAGAAAATATTAAATCAGCTTTAAAAACATTCTTGAGACAATTACATATATACAAAATATCTGTGTGTGTGTGTGTTTTTTTTTATAGCCTTTCAACCTAGTTTGTGTGTACTTTGTTTGTTTTCCTCAATATTAAATCACGTGATTGTTATATTTCGTGTACTTTTCGCACTTGCTTCACATGTTTTGATTGGGCAGCACTCGTCTAAAAACCGCTATTTCAAAATAGCTCTTGTTTACGTTTATACCCTTGATGCCACAACTGAGGGTTTCACTGATTCAGTTTGTTTTAAAGATCAAATCATACTTGAAGAATTCTACATTTTAAGCTACCAAATAATACATTTCAATTGATACAACAGCATATGTACCGATTGAGCAAATTCATATCTTGCATGTTGCTTAAAATCAAATCAGCTGTGTCATGAATGCTAAGCTCAACAACAATTTCATTGATTCTACGTATAACAACCATATATCAAGCCACAGTTACGGTAATATTTCCTTTAACAATCTCGATTGTTCTTCTATTAATTTAACATCTAATAGTTCTGTCAGTCACCAGGTAATCAGTCTTTCAAGCCAGCCTGCGAATACTTTGAGTAGCAAGAGTGGCAGACTCAAACCTCCAAATTATAACCGCAGCTTTTCAGTTTCTAATATTTCATCAATAGGATACTCAAATGCCAGCGATGACTCGACACCGTGCCCGGCTGAAAAGAAAACAGGTCAAGAATCCACAAGCTCCAACTATAGTTTGGGAGCTGCCATTATCCCAACCAGCCTTTTGGAAACTAGCTTGAAAAAAAAGGACTTGAAAACTGGCAATGAAAAGAAAAACTTGGAATCGTTTGACACTATTATTTTTGCTGGATTAGAAGAGCACTCACAAATGTCTTTGTTTGAGGAGCCTCCAAATAATGAAGCAAGTAGATGCTCAAGCAAAAGTTCGAGTGCCAGTGTTGGCGATAAAAGCAAATATTTCCGAATGGGTAAAAAGGAACTACAAAAAAGCAGCTCGAGAAGTCATTTAATACCATCTCAATCTAACTCTCTGTTGCCAATGGCAAATGATATTTCTGAAGAAGTAAACTCAATTAAGCAACTGAAAGCGAATGATGTAAAGAGCGACCCAACAAGCAGCGAAGATCATTGTGAAAAGCAAAAGCTAGATCCAATACGCAGTCAAGAACCATTTCCTGACATGATGAATGAATTTGATCATTCTATTGATACCACTTCTTTTAGTCCCCGTATTCAAAAAGGAAGGATACAAGGGTCTATGATACTCTGGGATGATCCAATGAAAAACAAAACTGATGTGGAGTTTCATGATAAAAACTCCACGGTATCAAGCACAGTCAAAAAGCGACCTGCTCAAGACTTTTTTCCGAATGAGATTGAAACAATATTGCCGAAAAGGCCAAAACTCAACACGGGATCTCCATCTGGGGTAATCAGCACGCCGCCTGGCCTTGAAAGAAAAAAGAAGGAAACAGCAGGCTCTGCTGTTGATCTGGGGAACTACGCGCAACAGAAACGATTTACTTTCTCACGTACAGATTCATTGTTAAACACAAAAAACAAGGAAAACCGACCTGGAACAAATTTAGCCATGGGCGATTCTTGTCAAATTATCTCTAATCACAGAGACTCTGATCCAGACAATGAAACCAACTGCCCCAACTCCAGCGCACGGCAACCTGCAAAAAAAGCTTTTACTTCAACTGCAATACCAGCAACCAAAACCAAAAGATTCTCGGAACTAAACCAAAAGCAAACATCTAAATCGCTTGGAAATGCTAATGATTTGATGCAGATGGCTTTATCGTTTTCCAAGTCAAATCCTTCAAAATGCCTTTCCTTGTTTGCCAAAACCGGTGTCAAACAAGAGAAAGAAAACTCGGCAGATTTATGTTTTTCTGGCAGAACCTCTGAATATGAAAAGCAAAAACAAGTTTTCGAGGTTTCTTCTGTTTCCTCAAATTCTAGCACATGTAAACAATTACCGCATTTAGAAAAGCCCATCAAAATTGTATCTGTGTCTACACCTATTAGTCAACAACGACAACCGAGGCATTTAGGCACATTGAAAACAAGTGTTGGACCAAACACAGCATTTTTGTCTAAATCAGGCAAAAGCCTTGCGGTACCAAACCCCGTCAATGTCGCCAAGGATAAGAAGTTGCACGAATTACAAAAGCCATCAGCCTTTCACACACCGTTTTACGAAAAAAATGCACCTGCCACTACTACTGCCGCCGCCGCAGTACTAGTCAGTAAAAACCAGTTTTCTCCGTTTTCGAAAAACTATGTAAATACAAGCCGTTTGTCCAATTTGTCACCACCAATTGATTGCCCAAAACCAAATGATGGAGTTAAGCATGTTACTATCTTAAAAACCAAAGCAGATCATGGGCTGAAATCTTCTCAAGTTGGAACCAAGCACGAAAATGTCGCTAAAGATGAAAGTACCCATGCTTTTAGCTTGGGTAATGAGAAAACCAACGATACCCGGGCTAATTTGCTTTTTGACGAATTAGATGCGATGCTTGACGACAGTTTTGATTTGTGTGATTTTGAAGATGATTTAATCGTAAGCGATGCTGGTTTACGCGCAAACTATGAGAGCCAACAGAAACTGGACTCCCCGCAAGTGCAACTAAAGAGAACTGCTTCTTTTAATGAAGCACTATCTGCTGAGCTCGTATCGAATGCGGATATAAGTACCAAGGAAAACGAGCCAAGAGCTACCGAGTCGAATATTAAATTAAGAAATGTTAATTTGGTTGGCAAGAGAAACGTGGAAGCTTCTTCTAACAACGCGAAACAAGACAACGAGGCAGATAGTTTTCGAGAAAAGAAAAATGCTCAAATCCACATGGCCGAAAAACAAAAAGAGCAAGCAGATGCTGATCAAGATTCTTTGGCTTTATACGAGTCTTTAGATACCCAAAAGAAGAATGAAAACGGTTTGGACGCTGACGATTCAGACTTTGAACTAGATCCAGATATATTAAATGATGCTGAGTTTGAGGCAGAATTTGCCCATTTCTTGTCGCAGCCGCAAAGCTCCATGGGTCGACAGCTGTGAGCTGATGTTTTGTTTTGGTTTTTTGATATTGCAAAAAAAAAAAAAATTACCCAAAAGTTAGATGATGTTTACATGTTTGTTTGTTTTTTTAGGGGGGTGTTCTAGAAGGTTTATTTCCAAGTTGATACCACCATCATTGCCAGCACTATCAACAGCTTTTTGAGTATCATCAG
Organism: Magnusiomyces tetraspermus; assembly: GCA_030578715.1. Lineage (NCBI taxonomy): Eukaryota > Fungi > Ascomycota > Dipodascomycetes > Dipodascales > Dipodascaceae > Magnusiomyces > Magnusiomyces tetraspermus. Next base: position 115,316 of record JAKTYL010000053.1, read on the forward strand.
CGCTATCTGCAGCAGAAGCGGTCTTGGCGGTAAAGTAAAAACTGGGCAGGAACTCTTGGAGGGGTTCCTCTTGTGTTTGTTCAATCAAAGGAGTAGGACAATCAGCACATTAATCGATTGGTTTACATTCGAGGTACCTGATCATATACACTCTTTCTACATTGGAGCAAAACAAGATAAACCCAAACAAAATCAAAGTACGCAACAAAAACCGATAATTAATTACAAAAAAAAAAAAAAAAAAAAAAAAAAAAACAAAAATAAAAAAAAAAAAAAAAAAAAAAAAAAAAAAAAAAAACAAGCGTCCAAGCTATGATGTTGAATTTTTTTTGTTTTTGTTTTGTTTTACGCCAATCTTTGAAACCAATTTGCACTCGTCTTCAACCACCCGTTTTTTTTTTTTGATTTTTTTGATTTTTTTGATTTTGATTTTACTTTTTACATTTCACAACACTATAACCTCGCACTACCCCTCAAAACGTGTTTATTTTTCCGGATAACGTCATGTAATTTTACAACCGCCAGTCATTACCTCTAGTCACTGTCTCTATCCCTCTCTTTTTATCATTTCCCTTGATCACCTGCTTTTGTCTCTTGAGTCGCTATTCTTTTTATTAAACTTGATTGTCCAATCGCCAGAGAAAGGTTCACGTTGGTTATTATTTCTTTGCTAAACTTGTCGTTATAATTGTTGTTTCTGAAGCGCAAAGAAACTGTTGCTATTATTTTGGCTATGAATAACGGTGCTGAGCAGGAGAGATTGGCTAACGAATGTATATATATGTATATACCATGAAAGCGTAGAAAAGAAATGCGATACCTACGAAATATCGATAATCCCTATCCAGTTTCTCCACTTGCTTTATTTTGGGTTCTTCGAGAGACACGTTAAACCACCACTTTATTTGATTCCAATTTTACATTTTTTTTATTTTTTATTTTTTTTTTTAAATTAACCAAGCCTGGTTTCGTTATGAGAGCGCCTCTTTTCCAGTCGGTAGGTTTATGTAATCACAGCTATATACATTTACTTCTGATATACAAAATCTCAAAAAAAAAAAAAAAAAAAAAAAAAAAAAAAAAAAAAAAAAAAAAAAAAAAAAAAAAAAAAAAAAAAAAAAAAAAAAAAAAAAAAAAAAAAAAAAAAAAAAAAAAAAAAAAAAAGGAATATGAAAAAAAGTGACAATATGGCTAAAAAAAGCCCATGTAATTGGAGGTTTATTTTTTGGTTTTTTTTGGTTTTTTGTTTCCGTATAACAAAAGAAAGAAGAAGGAAAGAGAAAACGAGGACAAAAAAACGCGGAAAGACAAAGATGGCAAAAAAAAGCTGGGGTAAATTATGATATGCCATATATGCATCATCTGTAACCACGATAGACACAACATTTGTAAGGTGTGTGTGTGTGTTTTTTGTCAAAAATGCCAAAACAGAAGCATCAAATGGAAATAAAATGAACACAAGAGCAAATAAAAAAATAAAAAATGGAGATACAAGAATGAGGTAAATGCAACAAGGGATGTTAGGCTTCAATGAAATAATAATAATAATAAAAAAAAAAGGAAAATCGTTCTTTTGTTTAGTTTCAACTTTCTCTCTCATGAAGTTTTTTACACCTGGTTTTTCACTCAATGTTTGGCCACTTGGTCGGGAAATGGTTTTTTTTTTTTAGATTATTCGGTAAGAAAATGCCATCAAAAATTACAAAACTAACGCTTCAAGCCCGTTTGCTTTCATTTTGCTTTGTTTGTAGAAGAAGCCTCGGGTCTTTGTTCTCTTGCCTGTGTTGATGACATGAAGACTGACCCAATTCTTGTAAATCACCTCTTTTTTTTTTTTTTTTTTTAAACTTTCTGCTAGCCTCGTTTGGATTGGGATGATAAAAAGCGAGACAAATGTAAACATTCCTCCCATTGAGCATTTTTATTCCTATTGCTTTTACTTTCTCTCTCTCTCTCTCTCGGCGTATTCACGGTCTATAACACTTTGCATCACTCTTTTGTTGTTGTTGTTTTTTTGCCACTAAAGTTTCTCGTTCTTTCCGGATTTGTTCATTGAGGGAGCCTGTTTCATATGATATTTTCCGGTTAAATTCGTTTTTTTTATCTGACACTCAAGCTTTTTCTCCTATTGTCTTTTTTAACTTTATACTAGTTTCTGGTTAGCTCGTAAATTATTGATCATTTAATGTTTTTATCATCTAGTTTTTTTCTTTGGTCAAATAGCATGTGCATACTAGTTTCATGGGCATTTCAATAGTAAGAAACGGCACTGGGGTAATACAAAATCTGTGGAGAAAAAATATGGGGAAATATGTGTTTATGTTTTTTTTTTTTTTTTTAGTTGTGGTTTTATTTTTATTTATTTTTTTTTGGGCGTTAGATCAAGGGCTAAAAACTACGTGATCTGTCTTTGACCTAGTTGTAAAAAAAAAAAAAAAAAAAAAAGTCGTAGCAGACAACATATATAACGTGTAATAGTAATATTTAGATGATGATGATGATGATAATAACAATAACAATAACAATAACAATAATAATAATAATAATAATAATAATAATAATATATGAGAATATGAATAATACAAAGAGAGAAAAATGCAAATTTCAAACAATGTCAGTTTTTTTTTTTTTTGTGTCTGTTTAACGGTCAAATGTAAAAAAAACCCATAAATGGTACGCCTGTTGAGAAAACCCCATAAAAAAAAAAGTTGTCATTTATTACCCAAAGTCTAGTAAACCCTTGGATTTTGATGTGTTTCTGCTGTAATCCAGACACGACTGTTTTACAAGCTCTGAAAGAAAAAAGAAAAAACATTTTTCTGCTGGCTATTTTTGTATAAACCAGCCCAAGTAAATGCTGAATACTAGTTCCGTATTCAGTCTTTTTTTTTTTTTTTTTTTTTTTTTTTAGCTAGCAAACCCCGATTTAAAGTAGCATGCGTCGCGTAATAAGGCGAAGAGGCGATGTTTCCATTACTTGAATATGAAACAAACGCGACAACACACGAGAGTAGCGCCAAAAGATGGAGTTTACATTTCAAAGCCCAGCACATTCAATATTCACGGTAAACGTACTACAGAAGATATCGATAGTACCAAGCCTGGTGCATATTCGCTTTGAGCATCTCTCCCTACATTGTGTCTATACTGTTGTGTATATAGTATAGCGTGAGGGTTTTCGTAAATAGATGATACTAAAGAAACAAACTAGTTGAGTCCAATATATATGGGTTCATATTGGCTTGGAGAATGGAGCAAACGCTTGGCTAGGGTGTTTTTGTTTTTGTTATTTTTATACCTTCTACTTTCTCTGAGACACACACTCGAAACTTGAAAGTGCTTGGAGGCTTGACACCAGTTAAATGTATGGCGATTCGTCTTTTTTTTTTTTTTTTTTTTTTTGCTAGCCCAGCCAGCACCAACC
>JAKTYL010000053.1:118839-145362 GCA_030578715.1 Magnusiomyces tetraspermus
AAAAAAAAAAAAAAAAAAAAAAAAAAAAAAAAAAAAAAAAAAAAAAAAAAAAAAAAAAATACACAAAGCTTAAAAAAAAAAAAAAAAAAAAACCACTACTTCTTTCTGGTCTTTGATTTTAATTTGGTTTTTAGTTTTTTGTAGTTTGTATTGTTCTTTAGTTGAAAAAATAAGCGTGTGCGTGTGTGTGTATACATTTCTTGACTAACCACCATCTATACAAAAAAAAAGCAATTATTAATATTAATAATGAAAAGAATTAGATGGAATTAGTAATAGAAAAGATTAGAAACATTAATAAGAATTATAGTCTATCATTATGTGTAGTCAATACATATATGTATACATATAAATCATAAATTAATAAAAGTAACAATATAAATAACATTACTATAATATAAATAGGTCGTCAAAAAGTCATTAACATGTGTCTTTGTACAAGTCAGCACACATGTGTGCATATATATTCATAACATGAAAACAAAGCTAGTTTCCAAGAGAACCACTGGTGCGAGTGGACGTCAAAGAAGCCGTAACTTTGGCGTCCAGCTTGGTGTCTTTATCAGATTGTCGTCGGCCCCATTTTAGTCGCTTAGACATCTTGCGCCAGTGGTTGCGGTATTGGCCACCACTGGTGCTGCTGCTGCCAGGGTTGTTTGCAGTTGAAGGAGACATGGTAGAATGGTCGTGTGTTTGAGAGGGTTGGTTGTGGCTGTGTTCAGCAGTGTATTGTGAGAACGTTGAATGAGTGTTAAATGTAGAAGAGCCACTCTTAGTATCCATAGAACTGGAGCCCATACACTCTGCAGAACTATAACTGCGCGTTCGTGGATACTCGCGGCTACTAGCATCCACCGTGTAATCATGAGGCGAGTCGGGCGGCGTCATCGGTCCTCCTCGGTTAAAATGTGCAGTCTCGTCTCCTGAAAATAGCGAGTCTGAAGACGAAGACTTGGTTAATAAAGTGCCAGTGGTTGTGTGGATGGGTTGAGGAATTGCCCACGAACTGGGCTGTTGCCATGAGCTTTGACTAGTTGATGGTTGTGGTAAATTATTAGTAGTAGTAGTATTAGATGTTGTCGTCTTTGAAGCTTGGCTGGAGATGGAAGAAGGAGGAGGAGGGAAGTTCATAGGACAGTTTGATTCAAAAAAATCATGGTTTTTGGCAGAGATAGAGCACAAAGAGCTTGCAACGTCTGAGTGTGGATGTGGCTTGCTATGGCTATAATGATGATAATGGTGGCTGGTAGAGTAGTTGTGACATTTGACACTGGCAATAAACGGTAAGTATACATTTTCCTTCATCATTTCTTTAACCAGTTCTACTGCTGTTTGTAACTTTTCTGGAGAAGGAGGCTCGTCAACGTTGGCGGAGTTTGCAGAAGAAGAAGAGGATTTGCAAAGACTTTTACAGTCGCTGTTGTTTTTTAACGTCGATGATAATGATGAGATTTGTTTTCGGATATCGCAAGGAAGATTCAGTTCTTTTGGTCCGTCGTTGCGGATATAGGCATCTATGATTCGTCGCCACATTTGGCGGAGCTCAGCTTTCGAGCTAGATCCAGAGTTGTACTTTTCGGTGTACCGTGAAACATCGTTAGTAAACTCGACAGTTTCTGAACAGTGGTTTTGAGAAAGATAGCCGACAAAGTTTGCGTATGAATATGGATGAGGTGCTCTGTCGCCGAGAATGTCGTCTAAAGTCGGGAACTTGGGGTGAGATATGCGTTTGGGTTTGCTCATGGATATCTCCAAGCCTTTGCTGTCGAGATGTGATGGCTGATTAGATTCATTTACAGAACAAGATAATGGGTCATCTGAAAGCATCACAATGGAAACGGGGGAAGGAAAATCCATAACAGTGAATAAGAGTAACGGTGATAATAACAATGAGATATTTCAAACAAGTTAATTTGAAGACTGGTACATTTGATACATAAAGTGGTTTTCAATTATAACAGTAGATATATTACTTTTAACGAAAACGATTGATGCAAAAAAATAAAAATAATAAAAAACGTTAAAAAATATAAAAATTAACAGATTGGAAACGGCTTTTTTATATACAAGAAAAAAAAAAAAAACGGCGGGAAAGGCCTGAATTTATATCAAGGTGGAGCCAGTTATGTAAGCATGTACTATACGTCGAAAGGAAAAGTAAAAAAAGGCATATTTACTCAACGCGGCGTAAAAAGCGAAGGTTGGGCTGCGTAAAAGATATCAGTATAGTGGAATTATGTCATGATGATGTAAAAGTGCGCATTATCAATCCCTAACCCAAAAAGCCGTTGAGATCTGGAGTTGGCAGCGAAAAGAAGGCTTAGACTGAGTGCTCCAAAATGCAACCTTCTAAACCGGCGCACTGCCCATACTACACACACTATATAGCACAATGCTTGCCCAAGACTGGAAAGGTCGGCTTTGAAATTCAGCATAGAATGTTATGCCACAAAGTATACTAAAAAACTCCTTCCCCAATGTGATTTATTCCTACTTTTAATTTCATTTTCGTATCCATATCCAAGTATGTGCACTGTTTTCCCTGTTTATTTTTGCTGGTTAATTCAGGTACAATGGAGTCATAAGGACTGCTTGACGTCACTGCTACTGTTGGTAAACTGTTGACGGATCCAACAAATTCACTCACTCGCTCACACAGTTCAATAGAGTTCAAAGCAAAGACGGAGCTATTTCGTGAAAAATGTGTTTCTTCGGCCCAGTCCCCAAACTAAATACAAGAAGATAATACAAAAACCCGGCACTAGTCTTGGCTCTAGACAATAATTTTTTTTTTCGTGGTGCTACAGGTTCAGCAGATTCAGTTATCCAACAGACAAACACCCTGGCGCATACAAAAGGCCATGAGTTGGTGGGCCTTTTGTGGATCAACTCGATTTTTTTTCCGTAGTAGATGACCCTTCCTCCCTTTCAATCGCCGTTGGCGTTACATGAACTTCCTTTTTTTACTCGGTTTTATATGAAAAATTTTCCGTTTTTTTTGCCTATTTTTATTCTTTCAATTTATTTACTCTGGTCAGTGCCGTCGATTGGTCACTTGTTTGATTGCTTTAACCCACCATATCTCGAGTACTTTTTTTTGGAGGTTATTTTTTTTTTTTTTTTTTTTTTTGGTGTGTGGACCTGCTGCTGCAGCTGTCTGAGCGGCTGAACACAAGAGGTTCCTTTTTTTGGCAAACAATACACTTTGTCTTCAGCTCTCTGATTCCGTGTTCCAACTCTACGATAAATTCACAAATATCATATATGTTATTAAAGTTTCGTAATTATTTCTTTTTTTTTTTTTTTTTTTTTTTTTTTTTTTTTTTTTTTTTTTTTTTTTTTTTTTTTTTTTTTTTTTTTTTTTTTTTTTTTTTTTTTTTTTTTTTTTTTTTAAATGTTCCATTGGCTTTCCTATTAAACGTTATTCCAACTATTGGGTTTATCCGAAAATATATGGCCTACTTTAGGGTTGGGCTTCTTTTGTATCTTTTATTTTATTTATTTTATTGATCTTTTTATTCCTTTATTTCACCAGTCGTCGTTTTCTTCTTCTTTCTCGTGGAACGCAAACTGGCAATAGGTCCACACACATGTAAGTCTATGTGATTGCTAGTTATATACTGTGTAGACATCCTATCCGCAGGTTATGATACTTCGGCAAACATGCAATAGAAGCTTTTTATGTGAGTCCTCCACCTGTTCGCATCGGCATTGTGACTCGTGTGGTGAAGTTCCGTGATTTTATTGTTTTTTTTGTCGGGAAGTGTAGGATGCCAGTTAGGACTCGTACAGCAAACAACAGCATATCACGTTGTTTTTCTAGCTGTGTTATGTATGAAGTGACGTGTGTATGTGGGAACAACTGCTTTGTATGTAGCATCAATCTCAATATTACATACACCATTACCAATCATCACTAATCACTGTCTCCGTATCAACCACCCAAAAATGTACCAAAGTTTCACAAAAAATTTTATTCCATATTTCTTACCGGAAAAAAAAAAAACGTGGTGGTAGTGAACAAACCACACTTTTGATCTACCAACATTCTTTAGACCCGGTCAAATCGTATTTAGCTCTCCTAACTTTGCCCAAGAATGCAAAATAAACAAATCCAGTACATCACCCCAAAAACACACACACCTCCTTTTTTTTTCTCTTTTCTTGCATTGTAAACAAACAAACACCCTTTCTTTTTTTTTCCTACTATCACCAACTCCTGTTTGAATCTTTGCCAATCTATCCACAATGAGAGAAATTGTATGTGCTATTCTCAATTATACAGCCTATATTACAATAGACTATCCTATTCTCTCATATTATACCAATATTTCACCACACTTTTCACATACTAACCGTTGTTTTTAGATTCACCTTTCTGCTGGCCAATGCGGTAACCAAATTGTATGTATTTTTCATCATAAACAAGCAATTGAAGCCATCGTCATTAACAATATCAATCTGCCTTTTCTTCATTTAGGGTTCTTCTTTCTGGTAAGTTTGTTTTGAGATTATCATTTCACTTTTTCTCGTTCCAGTTCTAACTTTTTTTTTTTTTTTTTTTTTTTTTTTTTTCAGGCAAACAATCTCTGATGAACATGGAATTGATGCTCAGGGTAACTACGTTGGCGACAACCCAAAACAACAGCTTGAACGCTTGAACGTTTACTACAACGAGGCCTCTCAAAACAAATACGTCCCACGTGCCGTTCTTGTTGACTTGGAGCCCGGTACCATGGACGCTGTCCGTTCTGGTCCTTTCGGTAACCTTTTTAGACCCGACAACTTTGTTTTTGGCCAATCGAGTGCCGGCAACAACTGGGCCAAAGGTCATTACACCGAAGGTGCCGAGCTCGTTGACTCGGTCCTTGACGTCATTCGCCGTGAAGCTGAAGGCTGTGACTCGCTCCAGGGTTTCCAGGTCTCGCACTCTCTTGGTGGTGGTACCGGATCCGGTATGGGCACTCTTTTGATTTCCAAGATGCGTGAAGAATATCCCGATAGAATGATGGCTACTTTTTCAGTCGTTCCTTCTCCCAAGGTCTCTGACACTGTTGTTGAGCCTTATAACGCTACTTTGTCTGTTCACCAGCTCGTTGAAAACGCAGACGAGACCTTCTGTATTGATAACGAGGCTCTTTATGACATTTGCCAAAAGACTCTTAAGCTTCCTCAACCCACCCACAGCGACCTCAACCAGCTTGTTTCTGCTGTCATGTCTGGCATCACAACCTGTCTTCGTTTCCCTGGCCAGCTCAACAGTGATCTCCGTAAATTGGCTGTCAACTTGGTTCCTTTCCCTCGTTTGCACTTCTTTATGGTTGGTTATGCCCCCCTTGCTGCTGCGGGCTCAAAGTCTTTCCAGGCCCTTACTGTTCCTGAATTGACCCAGCAGATGTTTGACCCCAAGAACATGATGGCTGCTTCTGATCCTAGACACGGCAGATACTTGACTGTTGCTTCTTTCTTCCGTGGTAAGGTTTCTGTTAAGGAAGTCGAAGACCAGATGCGCGTCATCCAGGACCGCAACTCTCCTTACTTTGTCGAATGGATTCCCAACAATGTGCAGACTGCTATTTGCAGCATACCCCCTAGAGACCTCAAGATGTCTGCCACTTTTGTTGCCAACTCCACCTCCATTCAGGAGCTCTTTAAGCGTGTGGGAGACCAGTTCTCTGCTATGTTCAGAAGAAAGGCCTTTTTGCACTGGTTCACCAACGAAGGTATGGAAGAGAGCGAGTTTACTGAGGCTGAGTCCAACATGGCTGATTTGGTTTCTGAATACCAGCAGTACCAGGATGCCACTGTTGACGATGCTTATGACTATGAAGACGAAGTTGTTATGGAGCCTCAAGACATTTAGATCTCTGAAGAAAATCATTAATAACAATTTTAATAATAATAATAACAAATAATATTAACAGACATCAACAATCCTAGTAGAAAAACATATATATGCTTGTTTTCAAAAAAAAAAAAAATCTTTTTTAGATTATCAGAATAGCATATTCGCATTTATACACGTTTTATATTATTAAATAGATATACACATTTATTTCTTTCAAGCCTCCTGTTCTAAGCTCAATTGTAATACACAAGCATAGAAAATATCGCTAAAGTTTGATATATCTATCCTTCTTTTTCTTATCGTAACTAGTTTTGATCTTGTGAACTCTTTCTATTTTTTTTTTTTTTTTTTTTTGATCTTGTTCAAAATTTAGGTTTGAAAGTTTCTGTTGAAAAAACGAAACCAAGTACAAACAGTTAAACGTCAACATAAAAGTCAACAAAAAATGAACCTATTTAAGGACGCTCAGCCGTGCTAGTTGTCGTCAAAATGTTTACAATTTCGCTTGTTTGTAAATTTTGTAATGATTTCTCGTTGTTTAAGATTTATGATTAATGAAAAGTTGGTAAACAAACAAAAACTGCTTATTTTCAAGTAATGTTTCAATGGATTATTATAAATATTCTACTATGAAATAGAAATCTATCGAATTGATAAACAAAAAAAAAAAAAAAAAAAAAAAAAAACTAACAAACGAACGAGAAAACGAGGAAACGAGAGATAACTAGAAAACTAAAACTACACTTGGAACCAAGTGTTGCTAGGTAAACGAGGAGATATAAATGATAACAAAAAAATATTCTTCTTTTGCTTAAATCTGTTTCTCAAAACTTTTGTTTCGGGATAAATTATTGTAATAATGATGTCAATACGGCTCGAAAAAAGGTTCAAATTTAGATGAAACTTTGGCAAGATAAAGGGAGGTTCATGTTACCGGCTTATGTTTTGCTTTGACACTTTTATCTTTACTTTGACATTTACTCTTGCATTTATACTAGCACTTTCACATTTACTGATCCTTTTGCATTCAACTCTTCCTCTTCGTATTTACTTTCGTATTCACTTTCACATTTACACTTTGTGCTTCCGAAAGAAAAACAAAAAAGCACACAAATAATCAATTTTTGTAAAAAAAAAGAAAAACATTACGGTCATTTTTTTTTTTTGATCGCTTGATCGCTTGATGCGTAAAAGCAGTAGAAATATAACAAAACTAATAGAGGTAAATGAACAAAGAGAGAGAGAGAGAACAAAAAAAGGAAAAAGCCAATTTTAGTGATTGTGTTGACTTTTTGCTAAATCAGTCTGCTTTTGCTCAAGAACCATCTTGCAACAAAAGCTTTTTTTTTTTTTTTGAACAAGTCGAAAAAAACGAGTTGAAAAGGATGAGTTAGAATGTTTAAACCGTTTTGTCTGACTTTGCTAAATGTCATGACATTCATGATATTATCTTTCACCATCATTCAAGTAAACAACACGCAAAATGGTTACAGACAAAACAAATGATTATAGGAAGCGATGTGCCGTGTCGCGCAACCATAATACTTGTTTGGGAGTTAAAAATATTTTTAATTGCTTGTTTCTGGGTTGGCATTTGCGAGCCTAATCAAACTGAGGCTAGGAGTATGCTTTGACAGGAATATGCTTTGACAGGAGTATGCTCTACACATGAGCGTATCCTATACATGAATATATCAGAAGTACATTTACAAGAAACGTTTTTTTTTTTGTAAAACTTGACAGCAGCATTAAACACAACGACACAACGTAGAATAAAAAAAGAAAAAGAAAACCAAAGTAAAAAAAACATCATGATTTTGCCCACCTTCGACATTTTACAGAAAAATTGAATTCATTCTCTGTTTCTTTTTTGAGTGATAGTCTATTATATTTATATGTAAAATGTCAAATAATGTATCTGCAACTATAATAGTTATTGTATATTTTATTTTATTTTCTCATATTTTTCATTCTTTTATACAAGAAATAGTCCATAGTCAGCTCCGTTTAGAATCAGTTTTTTGTAAATAACTTTCTGATCCTATCCGGGACCCATTGGTGAACCCAGTCCCAATTGACGAAGCGCCAGTAGTAAATTGGGATTCCCAAGAGAATAAATAAAGTGGCATACAAGCTTTCGAGTGGCCGTTCAAACACCGTCCGCGAGACGAGAAACAGTGCGACACAGCAAAATAAAATAGGTGTAGTGATAAAAGTCTTGTACGGTCTGTCGAGTGAAGGTTCTCGCACACGCAAAACAACGACACCCAAAACTGTCCAAAAGTAAAAAAGGTATGCGGCAAGGCCATAGAAGGTGACCAAACTGTGGAACTCGCCAACCAAGATAAAAACGGTCGTGAAACAGGCAGAGAGCACAAGAGAATTGAGTGGAGTGCCGCGTTTCAAGTGGGTATGAGAAAATACGCTTGGAAAAAAGCCGTCTTTGGCAGAAGTGTAGATCAAACGAGCATAAGTGAATATCGTAGCGTTCAATGCACCAAGACATGAAAAGGCAATCATTATAGCAAATACCAAAGCACCCCAGTTGCCCATGATCTTTTTGGCCATAGCCAGAGTAACAGTTGAAGAATTAGAAAACTCTTCTTGTGATAAAACAGCGTAGTATGATACATTTGCGAGTAAATATGCTGCAATCACAACTGGCAAGGCAATATGGACCACACGAGGCAAGTCTTTTCGAGGGTTTTTCATTTCGGCACTGACATATGTGACGTTGTCCCAGCCATCATACGCCCATAATCCAGCATAGAGCGCAATTGCGTAACGACCAATGTCATGTGAGGAGCCTTCAAAAAGACTGCCTTTTGTAGCGACCAACGCAGAAACTGGCAAGTCTGGCTTTCCACGAAGCACAATTGAACCAGCAACACCAAGAGCAATTAAGGCTACTAGTAAAAATATCTTGATAACCAAAAACACGTTACCAGTTTTAGCACCTAACTTCGTACTGAAACCATTAATGGAAGTAACAGCCACTAAGGCAACAAACGCTAAGAGCTTTCGAAGCCACCATGAGTCGGAAGCAGGTCCCGGAATTGTTTTGGCAATGTATTCGCCAAAGATAATTGCAATAATAGCAGCTGATCCAGGCTTTAAAATAACAACAGCAGCCCATGCAAATAAAAATGATGGAATAGGTCCGTAAATATGACGCAAATATGCTTGCGATGATCCGTTTAGTGGAATCGTTGCGCCGAGCTCCGCATAAGATGATGCACCAGTCCAAGCCAGCAGTCCTGCCACTAACCAAATCAGCAGTGAAGCACCGACTGATCCAGAGTTAATGCCTACTTGAGTTGGTGAGGAAAAGATGCCAGATCCAATCTGAAGTCCAATACATAAACTCAGACCATCAAACAAACCCAACCGTTTCTGTTTTTCAAGGGGTACTTCGGTTTCAGCTCGTCGGGTCTCAGGCAGTACAAACACCATATCGCCAATAGTAGACGTGTTTGATCCGCTGCGATCATGATTTGCAGTAGAGCTGTGAGTATTGAGAAGACGTTGATAGTCATCGTTGTCATCATTATCAAAGTCATCATTGATATCTGATCCAAAGTCCCTGCTGTCTCTGCTAGGGGGTGTCAAAGCCTGTGACCGGTCGTCGGAAGACGCCAATGACTGTAGTTCAAACGAATCAGCATGCGAAAGCGCGCGTGGCACAGACAAATGTGTATCAGCCTGTGATAATTGAGAATAGTTGGCCATGACTTGTAGATACTGACTTGTTCATATCGAAAAGATCAAAAACAAAGAGGTGAGACAAAACATGTGATAGTCACATGAATATCACACTGACCTTAGTCATTTTACACAGTTGGTTAACTTCCATACATTTCTTCTTCTTGGTTTACCAACTCATCCTTTTTCAACCTTTCAGGCTTGTTCTTTTTCTCGTTTTTTTTTCAATCTTCACCCAAACTCCTTTAATATTTCCTCTACGACTTCTCGATGTTTGGGTTTCCTAATCAGCAAAACAATGCTTTTGGCTGGGGGTTCCAGCCTCCTACTCAACAAAAGTTCCAGCAGTACTTCCGCTGTTATCCTGTTGTGATGCTACAGGGCTCGACCCGTGATGAACTCAACTATGGCGGCAAGATCATCATGCCTCCAAGTTCTTTGAATAAACTTACCAGATTACATGTATCATACCCTATGAACTTTGAGCTCACTTCTGATGAAACCGGGATGTCTACCCATGCTGGTGTTTTAGAATTCATTGCTCCCGAAGGTCATGTATATTTGCCACAATGGATGATGGATACCCTTGCAGTGTCTCCAGGCTCACTCATCAAGATTACCAATACTTCGTTAGATCTCGGCACCTTTGTGAAAATTGAGCCCCAGTCTGTCGACTTTCTCGAAATCTCGGATCCAAGAGCTGTGTTGGAAAACGCTTTTCGCAGCTATTCGACTCTCACCAAAGACGATGTATTCCAAATTGCTTACAACGACAAGATATTTTCTATTAAAGTATTGGAAGTAAAACCCGAATCTCCTTCACACGCCATTTCTGTTATTGAAACTGATTTAGAGGTAGACTTTGCTCCACCTGTGGGCTACGTTGAGCCTACACCAGATTCCAGGCCAGGTTCCGCAATTACCAAAAACTCATCAACCAACAATACCGCATCCAACTCTGGCACCTCCACACCAAATCCTCTTGGCTCAATGGCCAAATCCTTAAACTATGAGCAAGTCCTGCGCAAGGAAATTGCCAAATCCCAAGCGTCTCGTTTCCAAGGCTCCGGCAACAGACTATCATCAAAAGGCAAGAGTCTCAAACCAACAGACGAAGAAAAGGAATTGCAGCAGCAGCAAGAAAAACAAGCTGAAGCTGAAACCCTCGAGAAAGTTTTGACACAGCTGCCGGCATCAGACGCACCGCCGCTGAGCCTTCCCTTTGGACAACTTTACTTTGGATACCCTGTCATTCCAGTGAAACCCATTGATGTTGATGAATCAGAAGAAAAGAGTGATGCTTCATCCAAGCCTACTTTCGAAGGTGCAGGAAAGTTGTTGAGAAACAAGAAGCGAAAAGGAAATGCTAATACTGATCAAGGAAGTGCTGTAAAGAAAAGTAGCCCTTCTCCAAAAAACAATGTTATTGAAATTGATTGATTTTTGTGATCAATTTCATATCTTGTAGTCATTTTACATACTAATAACAATTTTTTTTAAAAAAAGAGAAAATACACAACACACTAAAAATGAAAATGGACTTTCCATGAAAGCAAAGACATGCAATACAGTTTTTGTAGCGTCTGAAGTCGAAACGTGTTGGAAATATTTTTGTGTCTAACTTTTGGCACAATTTTACTAGTGCCTCAACTCAAGCACATCAAAAACTCTCCAAAGAAATTCTACAAGCTGTAATCCTATTTACAAGTAATTATAGGCCAATGTGTCCAAAAGCTCACTTTCATATGATCCCACAGTTCAAAAAGATATGCCAAAATAAAAATAGCTAAAAAGCCTATACTGTATAAGAATTATATAGTCCTTAAATAAATTTACAAATATAAAGAAGATGCCGAAATCATGTCTCTCTTGATTAATGATAATGCTTTTTCCATTTTCTCCTTGAGCTCGTTATTTCCCATAATCTTTGAAGCTTCAGCAACTTGCAAAATCAGTTCTTCAAGTCGTCTAAACAAACGCACCAAGCTTCCTTCGTACACATCTGTCATTCTGCAAATCTGTGCAAACGTGGCTCCCTTGCACCACTGGTACACAACGTCCATGAGTTCCATCTTGAATTTGGCAATGTACTCTTCAGAGTTGATGTTGAGCTTGCTTTGCTTGGAAACTTGGGCGACGCGCTTGACAACCTCAATCATCGAATCGTAAGGAATCTTGAGGTCAGGACCAAGAACAGGCTCCTCACGAGTCTTTTCGTCAAATACAAAACAACTCAGCAAGGCAGCACACTGTTCTGGAGTCAAAGTGCTGAAGTTACCGTTGAAAATAAGTTCAGTAATAACAAGTTCGTCACCACTGGAAATTTCGCAAGCAACACGGCCCTTAAGCTCAACAATGTCGTCAGGGGTAGTAAACTCGAGCTGCCTCAAAACATGTTTACGGGCCTTGAGCTCGTCAAGCTGGCGAACAGAGTATGCGCTCACGAGCTTGGACTTGATCTCCTTACGCTCACGAATAAGCGCAACCTTGGATGCGTACTCGTTGTATCGTTTCTCCAAGTCAGGAGAATCTGTAAGTGGGTTAGCTGCAAGCTTGGATTCCAACACTTCAATCTTGCGAACCAGCTTCAAGAATGAGTCGTCAGTGATCTTCATGTTTTCGATAGGGTCCAACTTGGGAAGGCCATCAGGATGTCTTTCAAGAACAACATCAACGCGGTTCTTCATCTGGTTTCGTTGTTTTGAAGATGCCATATCCTTGGGAACTTGCATCTTGATTGAAGACATTTCGTAAATGGAATCTAAGGTGACCCATAAGGCCTCCATCTTACCATCATTCTTATCAGTAGATGGCGCAATTCCTGGATGTAATGCTGGACTCTTTTTTCTTTGCAAGTTAGTGGGCGATGCTTTAGTTACCCACAACAAAACCTCAACAATGACAGACTCATGAGGGGTTAAGTTGATTTTTTTGTTTTTCAGTGAGTTTCTGCGGTCAAAAGAGAGCAAGACACCCCATCCGAAATCAACTCCGTTTATCTTAACATGAATTAAGCGGCCAAACTGCAAGAATGGAATGACATAAGTAGGATGTGTAATGACGGTTCTGACATCGTCTCCAAGCTTCTCAATCTGTTCGCGAAGATCATAGTACTCCTTGATGCTTTCTTCATCTTCAATCTTGAAGTTTGCAATCTCTTCCTTAAGCTCAATGAATCTGTTTTCAAATTCTGGAATCTTTTCGTGATTTTGGAACTGGAAGAAACATCGCTCAAGCATAAATTCTGGAGAAATACCCTCAACGCGCAACAAGTTGAGAATCATATTATAGTTGAGATGGAAAGCAGAGTCAAGACGATCAGCTTCACCTTTAACCATGCCTTTAGCCACATCTGGCTCCATCTGTTCATCAATCATCAAAATGACAATACCACGGTCATCCAAACCTCTTCGACCAGCACGACCACTCATCTGAATGTATTCACCACCAGAAACCCATCTGAAATCTTTACCATCAAACTTGCGTACATTAGTAAAGACAACGGTTTTAGCAGGCATATTCAAACCAATTGAGAATGTTTCTGTGGCGAACAAAACCTTGATGTAACCTTCCTGGAACAGAATTTCAATTACTTCCTTCAAAATGGGCAAAAGACCAGAATGATGGATACCGATACCGCGACGAAGCAAGGGTAACAAATGCGTAATCTGTGGCAGTTTTTGATCTTCCTCACTGAGCGAGTTCATGGCGTTTGAGAAAATCTTGTCAACCATATCAACTTCCTCCTTGTTGTTGAAGTCCAACTTGGCAAGCTTGAGCGCATGTGCTTCACACTCACGTTTTGAGAAACTAAAAACAATAACAGGGTTGAAGTTCTTTTGCATAATCATTCGCACAATCTTGTAAATGTCGCCAACTTCCTTCTTGCCGCCTTTAGCAATCTTGCCCTTTTTGTGTTTAGCATCCACAGAAGCAGGGTCTTCGCCCATCTTGTCGCCAATACTTCCCATTGCCTTTTGAAAGTTTTCTTCACGGAAATTTCCCTTTTCGTCAACAACCAAGTTGATTCCGCTTCCGCCAGCAGGGAACAAATAGTGCTGAAGAGGCGTAGGTCTAAAGTTTGTGTAAACAACGTGGCAGGGTTGGTTGTGTGTTTTGCAAATCCACTCAGCAAATTGCATGGCGTTAGGAATGGTGGCAGACAAGAAAACGTAGTGAACCTTATCAGGAAGCAAAATGATTGTTTCTTCCCAGACAACACCACGCTCAGGATCGCGCATATAATGAATTTCGTCGAAAATAACCCAAGCGACTTCTCGCATTAGCTCAGAACCTCTGTAAAGCATGGATCGTAAAATCTCAGTGGTCATGACCAAACAAGAGGCATCAGGGTTAATGGTAACATCACCAGTCATCAAACCCACATCACCAAAACGCTCCAACAATTCACGGTATTTTTGATTACTGAGTGCCTTGATAGGAGATGTATAAATGACACGCTGCTTTTCGCGTAAACTCTGTGCAACTGCGTACTCGGCGACCACGGTTTTACCTGCGGAAGTATGGGCAGACACAAGAACGGACTCTAAACGGTCGATACAGGACACAGACACCTGTTGGAAAGGATCAAGAGTGAATGGATACGTTCGTGCGGGGTTTTCAATCTTGTGTTGAGAAATTGGAACATAGTCGTATTTGGGAGGTAAAGCAACCTGGTGGCGAACCTGATGAGACAGCTTAACAACTGCGGTTCCATCTTTGGTATCAGTGTCTTCATCTTGAGGTGGTTGAGCTAAAAGTCCTGCTGATGCGTTAACTTCTCTCGACGCTTCAGTCTCGAAAGAATCAGTAACTACAGTTTTTTCTTCCTCCGATCTTAAAACCTTTTTGGCGCGTTTAATAATTTTTTGATCGTCGTTGTTGTTTTCAACTTCGTTCTCTGCATCTTCTTGTGCATTATCAACGGTTTGCTGATTATCGCTTTCAGGCGAGTGTGACCGCTTTTCGCCAGCAGTCACCTCATCGTTATCAAGCTTGTTGTTTTCAGAATTGACTGGATCTTCGTCAAAAACGTCAAACAAATCCATTTTTGATTAATGTGGTTGGACTAAAAAATAAAAAAAAAGTTGGCGTTAGAATTCTATACAATTTTGAACAAAAAAATTTTTTGGTGAAATTTTGGTAGTACGGCTGTAAAAAGAGAGAAATGAATTACACATTGTGTAACCCAAGTGGTATAGAATAATTACAGAAGCACTAAAGAACAATGAGGAACCTACTTTTATGTATTTTTATCTCTTTTTTTGAGGTATTTAATAAAGATGTTTTCAATTTTTTGATTGGTTTAAATTATTATTACTATGATGCTTGTTTTGTTGTGTTTTCACAATTTTGTCATAGCTCTCGAATTGTCAGACACTATGTAGTTTTTTTTTCATTTATTGATTTCTGTCCATACAGCATAGTGTTGTTTTTGATACTTTCACACGATATGTGATAGCGGTAGTGTATTAGAAGAGACAGTATGGGATTTGTCTATATCAGCAACGAATTGAAACAATCAGTTTTTTGAAAAAATGCTTTTGTTCACTATAAGTCCTATCTTGATGCTACCACTTGAACACTGGACTATTTGCTTAAGTGAAAGTGCATCTCGTGAGAAACTATTTTTTTAACATCAATACAACTAGCTGACTATGTTTCTTGTAGAATTAGCTAAATAAGTATGAAATTGGCTGATAGTACAAATGTCAAATATCAATGAAGCATAGCTTAAGCCTTGATCATTTGACACTTGATTTTTGGTATTTCAGCTTGCAAATTCCTTGTAAATTTTCATGATTTTCAGACTTGAGTGCTTTGAGTTTTTGAATCATGTAAAAACAAATTCCCAATCTAAATTTAAACGATTCACAACTCTTGGTTTTGTCACTTTCTTGTCTTCAACGGTTTTTGGGTAAATTTTTTTCGAAACTTGATTTTAGAATTTTTCTATGTTATCATGAAAGTATTCTTTATGGCCAGCCATTTACTAAGGTAAGTTGAGATGTTTTTTTTCAAAAACTACTGCCTAGAGGTATATCATATTCAGTTTTTCAACGATAATATCACGGGAATCATTAACAGGTTAGATACTACCCTTTTAAGTCAAGTTCAGTTTCTTTATATCGGCATGAAACTTTTGTTTATCTTGTGAAGACTAATTTTTGAAATAAATATTGTAAAAGACTTCAAAGCAGTTTACCTTTAAGTATCTACAACTTTATACATGCGGCTTTCAAATTGTTCAACGAGCCGATAAGTATTTGAGCTCGTATACACTGAGCTGCTGGTAGCGACTTGCTATATCAGAAAAGAATTAGTCATTTGTAGAATGTACCAAAACTTTCTTTTAGATTACCAACCATTAAACAGGCGTAAAAGAAGAAGAAGAAAAAAAAGCAACCATAACTGCAACAGGTACCTTGAGAATAGATCTTGCTTGTACGCATTTCATCAATACTCACGATTGTATCTCACATACGATTGAAAACCACTCAAACAAACAAGATTTTGCAGGTTTACAGCTACAGCACTCAAAACTGGATTCACAAATGTAAAATAGCTCTCCTTTCGCAACAACATGTGAAATTTAATTTCGTGGTTGGTGCTCAATCAATTACCTGTAGCTCCTTATCATTTTGCAGTTTTCCTTTTTAGGCCCATAAAATCAAAAAACGTGTTGTTACGTAAGCTGTACTCGATAAAGTCCGTGTTACTTTTTTTAAACAGCTTTTCTTTGAAAAACTCCCGTAATATTCCGCAATCTGAAAAAAAAAAGATTCAAAATTCAAAACAAAAGAAAGAAAGATTCGTATCAAGGCCCTCCCGTTTCCATGAGTGTGTGTTCGTAGAGCAATATGCGCGCAGTTCCCCGGAATATCTTTGTCTTTTTGCTATTTCATGGATGGCTGTAGAACGCTTGGAAGAATATGTCATGTTTTTCGGGAGATAGCTGGCTACTGATACTGAGAATTATGTCTGCCACAAAACTGTTTAATAAATAACATGTACGGCTTGAATCATAAGCCGAAAAAGATGCAAACCATAGGTAAGGAAGTTTTCCATTGACTTGTGAAAAGTTAATTTTAAAAAAATTCAAATTTAAAGTCATTAGTAGTCGTATCAAATTATATAGGATAGTCAGGTTAGGTGTTAAACAAATGCGAAAAAACAAAAACAAAAACAAAAAAAAAAGTATTGGAGGAAAATCCAATTATGCAGAAAGAATAAAAAAAAACTTTTAAAGTGAAATGCTGTTAATGATAACTTTTGGTGCCACATGTTTGTTCAAAATCAAACGAGCGTTGAGTTCGTCATTAACTTTGACACGCTCAATGCCAGCTTCCAAAGAGTCAACAATACCAGCTTGCAAGTGTCGCTTAGCAAGACGCGTAGTGGAAACTTCCAAATCCACATAGATCATCCAGGAGTCATCAACATAGCTGACAATCTGGTTCCAAGGGTTGGCACTGTACAATGTGTAAAGACCTTCCAAGAAAATGATTCTTGAAGTTGGTGCAACGTTGATGCCATTGGGAGTAGGGTCTTTAACAGCGTGGTCAAAAGAAGGAAAGTACAAGGATTCGCAGCTTGAGGAACCGCAATCATCAAAGTACTTGGTCTTAGACATGCAAGAGTTGAAAAGGGATTCAGCCATGGAGACAACACCCTCTGCGTCAAAGGTCCAAGGAGATCCGCGACGCTTATGGGCTTCAGCTGGGTCTTCAAACTGGTCAAGTTGGGCCCGAGTCAAGTGATAGCCATCCATAGTAACGGTAGTAGCAAAATTAGCGTTGGAAGTCGAATGAGATTTGGTAGAGGGTTTTGAGGAGCTTTGCTTGATATTGAAGTCACCAACATTCAAGCCAAGCTCGAATTCTTCAAAGTCGTCTTGATGAGAAGGTAAGTGTCTGGTATGGATGTCGTCATTTAGCATACCAAGCACCAATAAATTAGTGACAGGATTCAAAGTAGGATGAGAGCCAGCGGAGGGTTCGGATGAAAAATATTCAGAACCAGTGTTTGGAGAGCCGGGGTACTGAACTGGAGTGTTATGAAGGCGTTGGTGATGAGAGTTTGTAGAAGATGTAGTCGAGGCAGACTGAGAACACTTGTTGATAATTTCAGTGACCTTTTCAGATAAGGTGGATTTTCCTGAACCAGGAGTTCCACCAATAGCGATAATTACACGGTAGTTGGAAGAATCAATAAGAACGTCGATTGCTCGAATAGCCAGTTCGTAATACTTAATATCCATAGGAGTAGTCGAAGGAAGCAAAGCAATCTTTTGAAGTTCAGATTTGATGTTACGCTTGACTTTCAAGAGAGTGAAGTAGTCAGAGTCAGAGGAGGATTGGCAAGAAGATTCAGTACTATAACCATCATTTGAGCACAGCTCGTAATACTCATCATCATCATAGACGTCAGAGTCAGGAACAGACATATAAGAAGATGGGTAGGAAGAAGTGTACGAATGGAATTTGGCAGCTGATTGTCTAGCCTCAACAGGAAGACGCTCACCAAGTATGGAAATGGAGTTTGAATAAGACATTATTTGAAGTTTTAAATGAATATAACATGGAAATTTGACTAATAAAGAAAGTCACAATAATAAATATAAGTTTTAGATGGTGACAATACAAGTTCAAATCTTAAATATCTGCAGACATAATTGGATATATATAGTCCAAACCAAAAGCTGGGGAAAAGAGCCATGGGTCTATATTTAATTTTTAGGCGTGGCTTATAGTCGGCTTCCTGTCTCCCTGCACCGGCTCCGCAATTTTTTATCCGTGACAAATCTTTTTTTTTTTTTTTTTCGTGAAACAGGTGTAACGTTTGTAATACTAGTCACGCGATGAACGATTTCGGCTTTACTTGAAATCAAGCAAAAACAGTGCGAATCGTAATTCAATTCCAGCGTTTCACTTTGTTTTAGGTCACCAAAGCTTTGTCAAACCACCCTTTTGTGTTTTTTCAAAGCGACGGAACACACTTGCTTAATTGTATTTTCCAAGTATTTTTTTTTTTTTCGATCAACTCGGACCCAATGGATCCTTCTTGATTTGTAATTTCCGCCAATCAATAGCTAACCTGATTAGTCCTTTCTCCGATCATCGCCGTGCTTTATTTTTATTATACAGTCCTTTTTTGTATCACTCAACTGTACTTCGGGGTCTATGGCGTATTGTTAGCCGTTTCTTTGAAAAACGGTTAAATGGTTTTGAGGCGTTTGATACTTCGTGTATTGTAGTTTATTAGCTCTCATAAAAATACACAATTCGCATATATTTACTGGTTTTTGAAATGACGGGCTACACATGTCCACCTCAAAATTCTATTATGGAAATGTTGCCAGTATTCATTATCGTTGCTGTTGTAATTCACTACCGTTTTATTCATCAAAGTTTTTTCAGACGAGGCTGTCTTTCACTAAATCTGGTGACGTTTTATAATATTCTTGCTTCTCCCCCGCAGTTTCATTCGTTTGTTGGTTTCCCCAGGTTTTTAACGGCCTGAAAAGTTTACAATTGAATATGTAAATAAATGTTTGTCTGAATCTCTATTTTTCAAATAGAAAGAAATCTTTTTTTGGTCCGGACCTATTTACAAACTGACATGTCCATATTTTATATATACAGCTAATATCCTGCACACTGTCTTCCGTGTTTTGCTTTAACCTCAGCAATGCTCATCATTAAAAAAAAAAAAAACTGATTTATCCCGGCTTTATTTCCTGGTCTAGTAGTTTAAGTAGCCTCGTAGCCTTATAGCTTCTGTGAATAAAAGTATTACCCTTGGCTATCTCACAATGTGTATGACGTTGACATTTCGTCATAACTAATTTTCAATTTCCAAAATTTCTCCTGGTACATTGTACTTTACATCTTCCACCAAAAACCCTTGCTCTGATCCAAAGGCAAACACTCCGTTAAGTTCGCTGTTTTCAGGGTAGTCTACTAGCCCAGATCTACCTTGATATCCATATAGTTCCTCTAATACAGGTGCACACTCCATCACTATTTTCACGTTATTTTCGTCTTGGGTATTTCCTTCCAACTCAATGCCGTTATCCTCCAGCAACTTTTGGTATATTCTCTTTTCGTAAATCTCTGAACTTTCAGAAAGATAAAACTCAATACTGTCTCCGACTTTTGGTGCGGCGTGCGGATCCAAAACCAACATACTTGCTCTTGGTGACCATGTACCCCCACCACCGGCAATCACTTGAAATCGAAAGGTCTTTTCCGGCTTTCCTTCTTGTTTTTCAACAACTGTCGCAAAGACCTTTCGCTCGTTTGCGTTATCTGGAAGACTGGGATTCCCCATGTTATCCGGCTTGGTGGGGGCCATAATCGCAACACATGATTCCAAGAAACCAGCTGCTGGTTTGTTGTCAATTTTTTTTAACATGTTTGACTTGACGGCCGTGATCTTGTGTGGCCCGCCAGTTGTCAGTTTCAACAACGGAGCAACTGATTTGGTATTTACAACCGAAGAAATGGGTGTGCAAATGCCTTGCCAGCTTTTCTGGTTTCTTTCCTTTTGCGAAAACGAAAAACACGGTAACCGAACATGTAACGATGACAGTAATTCCCGATTTAATGGCTCATTAACACCTGCTGATTTGCCCAAATTGTACAACAACGTGGTTTCAATTCCAGCATTAAATATCGTGTTTGCAAGCGGAATCGAAATCGTAGCGTCCTGATCAGCAGTTGCTGTAGGAATGCTGACAGAAAGGTATGCTTGAGTTTGTGTCCATGGATTTCTAGCAGTTCGCACACCTCGAGCTGACGGTTTACCCAAAGCGTTTTGCAGCTGCTCTTCGTCTGATTGTAGCTTGATCGCTTCTTTTACTTCAATCAGCTGCTTATTGTTTTCGTCTAAACTCTTTAACAAAAGTGCACTGATACCGTTGCGCTGTGCCCCGTACGCTAATGAATCCACTACTGCGCCTATAGCCTCGGTCCCATCACTGAGTTTGCCAATATAGTCAGCCAGCGCAACAGAGTGAGAAGGTGTAGCCACCAGGAATACAGAATCAGCCTTAAACCCATGCTTTTTCTCCATCTGTTTGACCATTTCTGCAACATCGTTGTCCGTAAGTTGACCGTTTGATGCATTGCTTTCTTCGCCACCGTTTGCTCCCCATGCTTGGCGTAATGTACTTGCGTTAATATTAACAAACGTGTTTGCAACAATCTTGAATGATCCGGGTTCCAAAGACTTTGAAGATGCAGTGCTCTCCGAAGCAGGTCCAGTAAATGAATGGCTCGCTGAGGCAAAACTTCGAGCAAGTGCGTGTTGGTATCGTGAAAGCTGAGCAGCTTTGGCAAATGACGAATACCCAGATCTTGCCTTTACTTTTGAACAATTAATCATTGAAATCATTTTTGTTTATATTACTGCGCTCAACTGGATAAACAGCAAAACATATATACTTTGAATGTTTTGAGTTCTTGACGCAAATGTGATTTCAAAAAATCAATTCGTAAGTAGTTTTTAGTGGTCAAACCAAAAAACACACCTCAGGAAAAAGCAGTGAAAAATATAATAAGATTATGTAAACATTCAGCCGCACATAATTGGCTGTTTACAATACTGAAATTTGTTCGAGAGCTTCAAGAACTTGAGGAAACTACAGAAAAGCGTCACTTTTTCCTAGTTTTCTATTTTATGAATCTGTTGGTACATCTAACAATTTATGAATTTTTTAATTTCTTGCACAAACAGTCTTTCTGCCAATCACAAAACGTTGCTCTCAACGAGCAGAAGGAACCAAAAAAATATAAACAATGCTTCGCTTTGTTTAGTGGCATTTAAATTAAAACCAAAATGGAGAAAAAAAAATGCCAGCAGGCTTTCCTGCGTGACAAAAAAAGAAAACTTGGACGAGACCGGAATTGAACCGGTGACCTTCCGCATGCAAAGCGGACGCGATAACCCCTACACTACACGCCCTTGTTATTGAAAATCTGATAACCTGAATATATAATTCAATTTTCAAAAACCAACAATTCCATTGAACGATGAGGAATGTTATTAATACAATATATCCGATATGTATTTGTAATGTTTCCAAAATAAATAAACTTTAAAAAACTACAAAAATGCTATATTAAAGCAAATCGTAGGCAGCATAGGTTGAATTGAATTTACAAAATGACATGAAATCGCCAGGCTTTTACCAAGGAAAGCACCAAAACTTCAATCGTCATACTCAAGATATTGTAAAGTTAGAACTTCTCTACCAAAATCCAGTGTCGGATTTCTATTGGGTAAAACGTTTCTTAAACGCAGTTAGGTTAAATTACAGCATAGTTTATTGGCAAACAAAATAGCCTTGCAAAAAAAATTGCAAAAGCGCCAAAAAGTGCTTTAAATAATGAGGGTTGTACGAATTATCTTTTTGATTGAATAATCAAATAGTTTTTGCTGGATAACTTTTGTTAGTAATTACTGAGTTTTGTAAACAATGAAGGTTAATTAGTTTGCATCTGAATGCTTAATAAAAAGACTTGGTTCAAAACAAATATAAAATATTCCAGTGTACAGTGTGATCTTAAGCATATTTGCTTTTGAAAAATAATTCTAGATTCTATTATTTTAAAATGGAAAGTGTTTTTACAGGTTTTTATTTACTTTCGAAACACAAAAAATGCCATCAATTAAGGTAATGCTTTTTTGTAGGAATGTTTAAAAAAAAGTAGGCCAAGACAGTTTTGTTATATTATTCTTGTTTTTTTTTTAAAACAGGATTGAGAATAGTTACAGGGCTAATTGAAAAACTTGCTTAAGCTGTTGTGTCGTTAAGTAGCGAATGATTGAATCCAGAAGTATACAAGTAAGTTGAAGAAGTATGTGGGTACAAATAAAACCAACACTTTTGGACGCCACCACGGTCACAGTATGAAATCAGCAAGTTGGAATCCAGGCTTAGATATATGACTTAAAGCTATTTAATGGCGTCTCAATTCTCTGTTAATTTGAGCAAGTCTTGGGTTGTATTGAGCTTGTTCCCATTTCAAAGTTAAGAGTGTCAATACTAAGAAGGCCATGCAGCCCATATGTACAACCAAACAACCAATACTGTTCAAACCAGCTTACTCAAGCCGCACTAGCTAGTAATTTACATTTACATTTAAAATTGCACATACACATTTCAAAGTACAAAAGTCTTAACCTCATACATTCATGGTGTGTCGTAGCCAACAGGTTTTTTGGAAGTTGAAATTTTATTTTATTCAAAATGGATCTTTTTGTCACAAAAAAAAGAAAAAAAGGACAACGCTTTGTGATGCTGTTGATGCCAATTTATTTTACACAAGGACTCTTCTCTCTTGTTTTATCTTATTATTTTTTTTTCCAGTTTGAATCGTTTTACGAAAAAAATCAAATCGAAATGTATTTTCAATGTGTCTGGCCTCAATAATTCGTACGCTTTCATTTGTTCAGGAGGTTAACGAGTTTACGATATTTGCTGTAGTCCAGAAATATTGAAAATAAAATAAAAATAAAAAATACAATAAAATAAAACGAGCCCTAGTTTGAATTCAAAAGGCCGCAAAAAAACAAGAAAGGATAATTTCATGTTGAGTAGCCAGAATTAGCATAATACAAAGTTGTAGTGAAAGTAAAATCGTAATAAAATAAAACGAAATATAGTAAAAATTAAAAAAAAAAAATAAAACTACAAAAAGAAAAAAGATGAAAATTTGCCCATTTTTCATACTTTTAGAAAACATCAAGTTTAGTAGAACAAAACAACTACAACAGTTTGAAGAAAACAAAAATGAAAGAAAAAGTGATGTACAGCAGAAACGTAAGTTTGAAGTTCAAAAAAGAAAAAAAAATGAAACCAACTGAAGTAAATGAATGTTATCCATTACAACATCGGGTTTTCTGCATTTTTTATTTTGTTTTTATGAAGACTTGAACTTCCTTTTTTATTTTACTCTTTTTTGTCCAAGATTTTTCAAAGTTGTTTTAAAACTCAACCAGTTTCCATTTCTGCACAATCCTACAAAAAAATGATAAAAACAAGAAAAAGCCGACAAAACAGAATAAAAGCAAAAAAAATTCAAAAAAAAGGTGATAGCGAGAAAGCCGAACTTTCAAAATTACACAACCAAGAAAGCGAAAAAGCGAAATATCGAGAAAAATAAAATAAAAAGTTGACGACTTCCAAAACAAATGTATACACATACACACACACAGCATGGCTAACTACGGGTTTTCGTTTTTTTTTTTTTTATTTCCTTAGCTCGTAGGGTTTTATATATTTTCCACATGCTTTTTTTCTCTCAATATATAACACCATTTGTACATGATTCTATTTAAAAGAAAGTAAAAAAAAAAAAACGAGAGGCATTTTTTTTTTTTTTTTTACGAGAACTAGATACAATTAACCGAGAATAACCAAGTAACAAAAAAATATCAAATTTATACTTTTATCCGAGAACAAAAAAATAATAAAAAAGAAATTTGTATATATTTTTTAGTGAAAGTGACCAGACCTTGTTGGCTGATATACGAAAAAAGATACTAGCTCAAACATGAAACGGCCAGCAGTATCCAAAGTAAAAAAATATGATTAGGAGTCTTCGGAAGAGTCTTTTTGTAGTCGTCCTTTTCGTCGCGTATTGTGCGTGTAAAAAGTGAAAATAGTAATTGTAAAAAAATAAATAAATAAAATTAAAAGTAGTGCCCCCACAGCGAATCTTCTCGACCCCCATTTATGAATTTAATTGTTTCTCACTTTTTTGTTTTCATTCTCGGTTTTCAAAGTTGTTCTTGTCTTTTTTTTTTTTTTTTTTTTTTTTTTTTTTTTTTACTTTTCATTTTTTCAAAATATTTTTAAATCAAGTTTTTCTAGGCCTTGGTAAACTTTTTCTTCAATTGAGCTACAATACTGTGTACTATTTGTAAAAGATAATCCGGTTGGGTACAAAAATAAAACAAACATATATTTATCCCGAGAGAAAGAAGAATTCAAATTTGGAAGTTGATGCGGACTCTAGACCAAAGACTGAGAACTAAAAGCATTAAAAAAATAAATTAGAATGAAAAAATGGAAAATACGAAATAAAGGAAAAAAAAAAAAAAGAGATAGGACTTGAGACTTCAGACATAACTCCAAAACTCGGTAAACAATTTAAACTAGATGTCTACTAGCTGGTCAAATCATCAAAAGCATATTCCTTTTATAGAAAATAAAACATGTAAATTAAAAAATCAATAGTCAATTTATTCAAAAATATACTAAAACATAAAATCTAAACAGGCAGTTCACCTAGTTCACCATTTATTTCTCAGCAATGGCAACGGCAATAGCCTGGAACTCATTGTGAGAAATAGAAACCTTGACAGTCTTGACACCTTCCTTGTCAGCAGCCTTCTTGGCATCACCGTGAAGGACAACATAAGGAGCGCCCTTGGCAGATCTAAGGATTTCAATATCCTTAAGAGGAGCACCGGCACCCTTGCCAGAAGTATTCAAAGCCTTGAAAACGGCTTCCTTGGCAGACCAAGTTCCAGTGAACGAGGCACGGGCATCAGGAGCAGCGCTGCAGTACTTGCGCTCAGCGTCGGTAAAGTTGCGCTCAACAAAAGTCTCATTGTCAGTAGAAACAGACTCAAGAAGCTCAACATCAACACCAACGTTCTGGGAACCAGAAGCACCAGCAGAAGCAGTAAGACCCTTGATGATCTCCTCAGTGTGGCCAGTGGTAGGGACGTACTTGGCTTGAGTAAGCTTCTTAGCGTTGAACTTGAGAGAGTTGGACTTCTTGTCAAAGTCAACACGGGCAAGAGGGTTAAGGTAAACAGCCTCTTCCTGGTCGTCAGTGTAAGGAGGCTTGTCCTTAGCAACAAACATACTCTGCTCGGCAATAGCATTGTGCATGTATCTGTAAGCCTTCTTGTAACGAGCAGCGACCTTGGAAGCGTACTCCTTGTACTGGTTCTCAGAAAGAGCAGCAAGAACGTAGTCGGCGTGGATGGCAATCATCTGAGCACCCTTCTGACCGAAACCGAAAGAAGTGACGGAAGCAGCCTTGATACCATCAGTCTGCATGGTGATAGAGGGGTACAAGATCTTGTCGAACTGCTCCATAACAGCATCAACGTTATCAGCGTTGGGGTTACCAGGAACAATACCAGAGTTAAGGATTTGCAAAACACCGTTCAACATCCAGGCACCAGCAGCACCCTTGGGGTGACCAGTAAGGTATTTCTGGAAAACACCGAGAACTGGGTTACCCTTGGAACGACCAAGATGGTTGAGCATGTGGTTGATGGTAGCAGACTCGTTCTTATCATTGGCCTTGGTGGAAGTACCGTGGAAAGAAGCAACACCAATATCATCAATGGTAAGGTTGAAGGTAGCAAGGGCACCACGAAGAGGAGCAATGCGAGGATCCTGCTTCCAGAATTCGTTACCCCAGTGGTTGCGAGCCTCCTTCTCTTGACGGGCAGCCTCAAACTCAATTTGCTCAGCGCGCTCCTTGTAGTAAGTGGCAGAGTCAAAGTTCTCCTGAGAGTCCTTGAGAGCATCAGTCTCATCTTGCAAGTAGGCATACTCTTCAGTGACCCACTCCTTGATCTGCTCACGACGCTTGTTGAGCTGCTTGCGTCTGTACTTGATGTCCAAAAGTCTGTGAGGGAACTTGTTGTCCTGGTTCTCACGAGCAGTAGTAAGAATACCACGGCCGGGAGCAGGAACGGAACGGCCAATCTTATCAGTGGCAGTAGCAGTAAGAGCAACAACACCATAAATGGGGACACCCATTTCAACAGCCAGTTTAGCGCTCATGGCAACCTGGATACCAGCACCCTGGGCCTCCATGAAACCGGAACGTGTAGTAGAGGTAGGACGAGACATCTCAGCAGGGGTACGACCGTTGGCCTCTTCAGTAGTAGAGTCAGAGGTAGCCTTCATGTTGGCGAACTCGTAAGAACCTTCCTCC
>JAKTYL010000054.1:0-36130 GCA_030578715.1 Magnusiomyces tetraspermus
ATGTTTTAGTAAGTTCAGAAACAGGGCAGGTAGTAACTGTGACAATCTCCTGACATTTGTTTTCGCTGCAAGAGGTCACTGTGATAGTAGCAGTAGTTATCTCAGAACCAGCACCAGAACTAGTGGTTCCAGTGATGATGGGAGGAGTAGTGGTCAAGGTGGTTTCAGAACACTTGCCATTGTCACACTTGGTGATAGTAGTGACAGATGGCTGAGGAGCAGGACCGGACGAATGAGTAACGCCAGTGATAAAAGATGTTTTAGTAAGTTCAGAAACAGGGCAGGTAGTAACTGTGACAATCTCCTGACATTTGTTTTCGCTGCAAGAGGTCACTGTGATAGTAGCGGTAGTCATCTCTGAGCCAGCACCAGAACTAGTGGTTCCAGTAATTATGGGAGTGGTGGTGTTAGAATAGATAGCTGCCATGGTGTGTTGGGCTAAAGCCAACACTCCAACAGTAGAAAATGTTTTGAATTGCATTTTAGCTTGTCAGGTAAAGAATGAAAATAGTAATTAGGAAATTAAACGAATGACTTTACTGATGTAAGATGCTTATGAGAAAGAACTGATTGAGGATTCAGTGAAGAAAAATAAAGGATTATGATGAGAATTAGAGCATTATTTATATCCAAAAACAAGGATTATCTGTAAATGACAAATTGTGGGCAAACGAGAAGGTACCATGATGTTTTACTATATTTATCGACAGCGAAAAAACGAATGTGTTCTAATGTTTGCAATGACCCAAACTGGAGAAGAGGCCGTTTGTTTGTTAGTTTATATCATAGTGATCTTCTTTTTATAGTTTAATCTTTCGATGTTAAAAAAAAACAGTCTTAATGGTAAAGTTTTTCGTTGTATTTTTTTCAAATAATATTTGAACTTTAATTGACCATTTTTAAAACTATAGAGCCTGGTTAGTGTATTGGCGCAATCAATTCAAAAACAGAAAACTACACTGGTCTAGTTTTAGTTGAAATAAAATCAAAAACATATACGTTGTAATACTTTAGAGTATTGACTTAATTTTGTTATTAGACCGTGTACTATGAGTTAAGAGTTGTAACATTTCATTTTCCATTTTTCATTGTTGGTTTACAAATTATTCAGCTAATGAAGTTTCGCTCGTTCTTATGGTGATAAAGAAATTTACAATTATAACTACCCAATGGCATATTTCGAACTTGACAGGCATTCTGCATAGTAATTAGGGAAATATGTAAAATATAACCAAACCTAAAAAAAAAAAATAAACAACTTTTGAGCATTCATGAAAAAAGCTATTTTTTTTAACTGATCATTGTAAAATATTTTCTATTTCTGTCTGCTTTATGTTCTGTATTTGTTCTTTGATTCCATTTTATCAAACAAATGAACAAGGTGGAAAATGTTTCAAGCCTTCTTTCTTTTCCAACGACTCGCCAAATAGCGACACCTAAATATATGAAATTCATAAATCAAAAGGTTTCCAAGAGTGTGCAGATTACAAAATTATCTATTGAATTGCCAACACACCGACGCTGTTTGCGATTCGAGGTCGACAAGAAACGCTAGAGCTCTTAATGTTTTGGGAAAAAAATTGTTATAATTTCTTTTCTTCTTGTGTTTTTGAATTTTGAAGCATTGTTACGATAGCTTCATTTAAGCTTCTAAACTGCCTCCAACAAAACTTTCGAATACGCGATAAATAGAAGTATGTATCGCCTGAACTACTCGTTAGATTGCAAAAAATGTATAGAAACAAGGTTACTACGAACTCAGATTGAAAAACGAGAATTCCCCAAAAAGCATCCTATTTCCAATAAATTTATTTTAAGTTATTGCCTGTCTTAAAAGACAAACAGAAGACAACTATTTTCTATTTTTACTTCACAGACCAAGAAAAACTTCATTTTTTTCCCGCAACATTTTAAACCACTAGAATTTTGAAATAAACGCAATTAATAGAAAAGGCTTGATATTTTTAAGTGTTTTCTTTTTGACCAGAGACATTCTTTATTGAAATTTTATCATGAAGTTAGCTTTTTGAAAATTCAAATTCTTAGTCTTCATTTTTTAAAAATCTAAAATACTTTTTTCTGAAATATTTAATAGAGATTAATTAGCAACACAGTGAAGCCAATTTTCCACACAACAGGATACGACTGTCATTCTTATCACAAAAAAAAAAAAGAAATAAAAACAGAATGGCCCTTTTTGTATGCATATACATCTATGAAATATTTACTCCTGCACTGTGAATACACGAAGATTTTTTGACTCAAACAAATCATTGTTGCGTGAAGAATATAAACGAACTTTCAAAAACAGACGTGCCATTGCCTACATATTGTGGTGTTACATTGAAAACTGTCTTGTTATTCATGATTCAGGAATAACCACGCGTAGTAGCAAAATACAAGTATAGAAACAGTTAACATATGTTTTATAGCTAATATTTACCGGAGAAAGCACTCTTCAATAGCAGTTATTATAAAAAAAATATCTTTAAACAAACTGAATATTCTGTTTTTGGAAAATCTATCTTGGTTAATCCCAAAAATGAGAAATAGTCAATTAATCGAAAGCTAATTAATTAAGCTGCAAACTGGAAATGTGGTAGTAATTAGGGCTCCAGGTTTTCTCAGCAATTATTATAAACATAAGTCCTTTTTTAACAAAGGTTTTATACAAGATGTTGCTAGAAATTACCAAAATAAATTGATTGTAAGCTAAAAAGAACTAAATATATACTCAACAGCATGCAGTAGACGGTTAATCAACGCCCAGTTTTCCAGGTAAAAAACAGCCAATCTCGATGAAGTAAGATAATGTAATTCTAAATATTTTAAAAATATTATTTTGAATCTGATAATCTATAATTTTCTTTTTCATTTTTCAATTAAATTTTGATCATCCAATAGTATAAACAAGTTCAATAGAAAATTGCAGAAATAGTATAGGGTTATTTTGATTATTTAAAATATACGATAGAATAGGAGTTAAACTACCGTATGACTGAAAAACATACCCCAACTTGATGGCTCGAAGCCGCCTATGTTTTATTTTGAATTTTATATCGAATACCTTGTCACAAGTTTTCAGATTGCTTTGTTAATATCGAATCGCAAAACAATTTATAAGGATTTACGAAATTTCTTCAAACGTTTTCGCAGCAAAGAAATTTTTTTGAGTTGAAAACTAGGACATGTCAAACAATTCGAGATCTTACTAGCGAGTAATGATGATTTGAATTTGGAAAGCGCCATGTCTCTAAAGTGTTTGCGGAATCTTGCATTCGATTCAGTGGAGTGTCCCAAAAACTTCTTTTCATCATGACTACAGAAACCCTCGAATGAGCTTTAAATATTGAACATAAGGTCTAATCTTAAAAGAAAATTGTAAAGTTACCAAAACCCTTACTTTCAATGGTTCCGAAGTCTGGGTTCATTTTCTGGTTTATGAAAGTTTCGAGGCTTAGCTTCATATTTCCATTAAACACTATTTCAAAACCGCCTAATTGAAATAAATATTAATTCCAGACTGACCGAACAATCCACATCAAAAACTGATACTTTTTGAGCATCGTGGTCTAAATGCTTTGGGCTCATAAAAGCCTCAACATTCAAAATTTGCAGCGTTAGGGCCTTTGAAAAAAAAAAGAAAATGTTTTTTTGTTTTTTTTTTTTATGAATAATATTCAGAGTAGGTAAGATCTTTTGCTCTAAAAAGCAAAATTATGGTTACTTTTTTGGTCTTCAATAGTTACAATTTGGCTCACATCAAGTTTTACAGGTTCTCTAATTTTTTTTCAGTGACGTAGTACATTTGCAACCAATTAATTTACCAGTGTTAGCTAAGATCCAAGACAAAAATAGTAATCATAGAATCTGAAAAACACGTCGTTGCTTTTAATACTAAAAAACTTAAAGGTGTCTGGATTATTAATATATTGTTCACGAAACCAGATGTAGACAGCGTCACTGAGCAAATAAAACAACGCAGATCTTAACAAATAACCTTGCGTTTTCCTTATTCAAAAAATAATTCACATGTTCACCCTTGCAGGTGTGCCTAGCTGCTGCATTTGATGTTCAGACGCGGGACTACACAAACAGTTTTTATGTATTGGTTTTAAATTTCTACGCACTGCAAACTGGGAATTTGAACAATGAGATCTTAATTTTTCAACAAATGCACTTTCTCGGGAAAATGAAAAGGGCGTTTTTATTTGTTTTTTGGTATTGTTCATATTTAAAAAAAATATTTATAAAAGTTAACTGCTAATTATAGTAAACTCATTTTTACATAAAAAGTTCCTCTTGCCACACACGGTGTAAATTCAGGTGGTACATGTTGACTCAAGCACAATAACTTAAAGAATCAACGAGGCGATTGATATACAATTTGAATGTTTTAATGTGGATTTGAGTTTGATCAGCTGCCTGAGACCTTGTTTGAAATAAGGGGGACAGAGGTTGAATGAAAATGTAACTGTTTGAACACTCCTGGCATTTTGAATCAGCTCAAGAACAAGATCTAAACAAAAATGATAACTTTATGGAAAAGATACGCATTTTCAAAAGCAACACTCCGGTTTGTTTAAAAGAATTTCTGTTTCAATAAAAGATCTCTTAAGTTTTTTCATTCATGTTTTTGAATAGTTTGAAACATTCAGTGTGGTTTGCCTAGTATCTTACAAACTTGACCTTTTGAAAACTTAATGAACTAACTCATTGTACTAGATTTTCATGTTTCCTCGTATTAAAATTCATTTCAAAACGTAACTGTGTTACCTTTCTTTAGTCGAACTCAAGGCTTTCTTTTGAAATGATAAGTAAATCCGCTCTATGGATTGTTAATCGTTATAGACAACATATTCTCAAGGTTAATCCGTAATTTGAAATGCAGACATTTCGAAATGCCTAATGATGTTTACAAAGTCTTAAGAGAATCTGAAAGTAACTCTCGATAAGATATGCGTTTTGATCTTGCAGCCATCACAATCAAGGAAACAACTTCAATTGTCATTGGCCAATTTATCTACCAAAATTGGCCATAAGTACACAGCTACTGGTAGGGTTTTCAATACACACGAATCAAGCATCTAATTTAAAGGTTTAGCACACAAACCCATGTAAAGGTAAACTATATTGCGTTTGAATTGTTTTACGAAAATTTCAAGCGAAAGAGGTTTTGGGTGCATCGCATGGATGATAGTACGCTAAAGCTACGCGGAGTTCGGGGAAAAAACGCTGGCAATAGAAAAACACATAAAGACAACAAATATTCGAGAATTACTAAGTTTTTTCATCAAGAAATAAACTTTTTTCTGGCGAATATTTTACTATCCCTCGCTTTCTTTTTTGTTGGGCTGTAAAATACTAAAAACTGTTAGTTAGCATTCAAAAACTAAAAAAACGCAAATTATCAACTTTGGCTGCAAACAGTATTTCAATATTTGACCAAATTTCCCTTTTCTAATTGATTTATTAATTAATAGTTACGACAATGACTAAAAATTAAAAAAAAAAAAAAAAAAACTACCAATTGGTTGTCTGTCTACAGTTTAATTAATAACAATTGGCACCATATACTACCAAGATGAACAAGCTCGACTTTCTTGATAAATATAATATCAACCGCAAAAAAATCAATAATGTTTATGACTACTACGTGAAGTAGATTTTTGTTTTCCTATTTAATGAATCTCATGCAATGAAAGTGTTATTCTAAGGCTTTTTCTTGTGCAACAATTACCAGGTTATCAAACAACCGCGTGGATACAACTTTTTTTTACCTACATAAAAAGAAAAAAAAGGATGAAATGATATTGAATTCAAAGACTAGTGCAAAATGGGATAGCTGAGACTTCTAAAAGTTTTGATTTGTAGTAGTGGGCATTGAATGGGGTTTTGGTTTGATACATTATCATGACTTTGGGCTTCAAAGAAACAAAAACCTAATTGAAGTCATGAATGGCTTGATAGAATAAGCTTTATTACTGACAATAAAGTGCAGATCATAGGATTAACGGGGTGAAAATGAAATTATCAATCGAAAGAATAATAAGAATGAAGATAAATGAAAACCTGTTGAAATGTAGGAACACTTAAGAGTCCTGGGTCCACCAATTGGGCTCATATGGTTTTAAATGATAGTCACAGGGTCCCATTTAGTCTAAGGCGTACACAGCCGTTTGCTTATTTTATCTGCTCAAGATCCCAAATTCGACTTTACACCTTCACCACCCCCATCCATATTGACCGCTCTTTAAAGCTGTATTGAAGTAATCTAACCGAATAAATTATTGAGGCAGGAAAGGCTTCGCTAAAAAAGATATCTAAAATGTCATTGAGTGAATTGGTATCTAATCTTTCTTTAAAGACATCACCTGACCCTGATTTGCTGTCCCAAATTGCGGTGCTTTTGCAAAATGGCAAGTTACACTTCCACGTTTTAAACCCAATTGAAAAAAAATTTGATATAGAACTAACCTGTATTCTTTATAATTCCCACAGAAAACGAGCGCGATTCACAATATTCAACAGAAGCATTGATCAAAGCTTGTCGCATTTTCTTGGATACACGCAAGTTCGGAATTAGGACTCAAAAAGATGTCGAAACATCCGACGAACATTCTCAGCAGCAAACAAGCAATGAAGAGTCAGCTATTCATCGGTTTCTTACCCGTGCCAGTGTTTTCAACTCAAAGGCTTCCTCTTTAGAAAATGAAAAAGATGACACACCAAATGAAACTGAGAGTTCTCCAAAAACACCAAAAGAATTGGGAACTGCATCTAAAACATCGGATACCCCAGATACCAAGAGGTCATTTATGATTCAAAATGAGTGTCTTCGTATTGTAAACAATTCTATTGCTGACAACAGTCGTAACCGATACGAACTAATTCAGCAAAAGGAATTCTTGGGAAGAATATTTTATGACCTTGTCGACAATTTTGAAAACGATGATATTATCAATAAAGAACTAGCAGTTCTTAACAATTTTGTGGACGATTTCAATCCTGGTGCTGCATATTTGGCATCTGACGAACTTGCTGTCAAAGCTTTAATTCATCAACTCGGCATGGTCACTGTCAATCCCAATTTGAACACCACACTATTGGCATATATTGTGATGGAAGTCACTGACCAAAAAAACGGTACTAAAAACTTTCCAGTAGAAATTTTTAGTGTTCTACTAAGAAACGCTTCCGATAAGATCATTGGGAATGTACCAGCCGAACATATACAGCCTATGGATCAACCAAATGCTGAAGATTTTGAAGAAGAAGGAAAAGATGCTGCTCTTTTGGTCATAAAGTTCATTGAAAGTGAGGTTCGTTTTGAGAAATATTTTGCCTCCAACAGAGAGGCATTACTTCAGTATATCCAACTGGGATTGGCGATTTGCCACTTAATCCAGGATGATGTTGAGTTTCCTAGCATAGCAAGACGAATGCTGGCTAGCATGGGTAATATTACTTCTCATCATGCGTTTCAAGAGACTGTGCCGATTTCGTTGAAGGACCCAATTTTTGCACTTTTTGTCAGCCATATGAAAGAAGCCCCATCTGTTCCACGAGCAGCAATTCTTTTCCAAGGTGTTAGTTGTGTTGTTTTTGGAAACATGATTACATCAAGAGAGCGTGTGAACTTGTTTCTTCAAACATTTCCCGAAGCTCTTGCATTGGCAATGACATACTTGTCGATTGAGACTGACCCTTATGCCTTACAAGGCGCTCATCTTATTCAGAATTTGGCCGTAGCTAGCAATGATATTTGTAAAGATATTGTTGAGCGCGGTGGAATTACTTTGGTCCGAAAATTGCTTGATAATAAGCTTTTTTTTCATTTGAGAGTCATGGGTGTTCGAATTGCAAATAGCATTCTTTCGATTCCAGCTCGGTCCGATTATTTCAAGCTATTAGTGCCTGTTCTTATCAGCACATACAAGACAGACGACAAGCACGAAGTTCGCAACCAAATTATTTTGGCTATGGACACTGCAGTTGAGAAACTACGAGGTCTCTTTAAACCAATTAATTCACCAGGCATGCAAATTCAATATCCATCTCAAAACGAAGACAAGTCAGTAGCTGATACAAGAGGCGATTTGAATAAGCTCATGTTAGACATTGCTAAAGTGTTGATTCACTTTCTTGAAACAATGTACATTAGTTTAGTCAACCAGGAAAAGTTTGTTGTTGACCCATTGTTGTCTATGAAAGCATCTAAAACACTTGGCTTGATATCCACGTTTCCTGTCATTCCTCAACAATCAAACTTGAACTCTGATAATACAGCAACTGCAGAACCAACTCCTCAAAAACAGGAGCTTTTATTGCAACGCGTTACCTTTAAAGAAGTTGTAAATGGAGGACTTTTACACAAAGATTTAGTTGATTTATTATCCCAGTTTTCTACCGATTTAGTTGAATGTGAGGGCCAACCAGCTTCAAGTCACCATCAAATCGCTCAAGCTCGCCATAAATCTCAGGTTCAAGGTCGTGAAAGTTCCATTTTAGATATGCCTCCAGAATCCCAAACTCTCCTGCAGAACCAAATCAACAACGAATTAGCTAGTTTCAAAACCAGAGATCACTCTGAATTATTTGTAGATGAAAAGGCAGAGGATCAAGGAGCTGTCACAATTTCTTACAAACCCGTTGTGAACAATTTGGGCTTTTTGGGTTCGCAAATCAAACGATGGGAAAATCTGAGTGTTGAACTTGAAGAAGCTGCAAACGTCGCAATCAGAAATGCCACCCAGTCTTAATATGATTTTTATTGTTAAAAAGTAAAACTAGCATTTGATAAGTAAAATAAAAAACAAATAATTGCTTTTAAAAACGTTTAATTTAAATTATAATACAATTGAGGGAAAAAAATTTTTTGGCATCTATTTATCAGCAATAATCTAGTTTTAAATAATGGTTTCTATTTCTCTAGCGTAATCAAGACATTCCGCAATAACAACCTCACACTGGCCATGTTTACCGCTTCCAAATGAACGGTTGTTGCTTTCTGTTACATCAAAATCCTCAGACAAGTCGTTAGGATTTGATCCCTTTATAGTTGAAGGGATAATTGATGAATGCTCATTTTCTGGTGTCAAAAGTGATGGGAAAGAAACCTTCTTTTTGATAGTGTCAACCTCCCATCCAGGTCGAGACTTAGCAAACTCGACAAGCTCATTGTCCGAGTTCAAATAAAGCAAATGGCGAGCATTGGCAATGGGTAATGATTCGTAAGCTACTTCCGCTGATCTAGCAATTTCGTCACGAACGGTATAACGCAATGACTCGGCAAGAATTCCAAACTCCGGAGCAGGAACTAAACTCGAGTCAGTAATTGACTTCCAAACCTTATGATAAGAGCCTTCCATCAGCCAGCGCTCAAGATAAACAGGGTAACGCAGATATTCATTTTTCTCAAGTAAATCTTCCAAGTACTGAGCATCGTTTGTACCAGCCAAAGTAGCAAGGGTTTCTAATTCTGTGTGAAATTCTGCAATCTCGTTTTTCGACAAAAGAAGCAAGAGATACAAAGCCATAATCTTGTACTGGTTTTCAGAAGAGGGGAGTACAGTACCTAAGGTGCTAGAGTAAAAGAAAGGATGGATCTGCGAAATCAAACGTGAAAACTCAGCTTCATTGCGTAAATGAATAGACGTGAAAATTCCCTTTTCCAAAATGTCGCGCGTCCGTAACAAATCTTCAACATTGCTTCCTCGTTTGGGAACAAGCAGATTGTGTTTGGCAAGTTCAAGCTTGATTTTGGGAAGAAGTTCACCAGCAACTTGATATTTTGAATTGTTGAAGGCGGTGATGAAATTGGTGGCAAGGCTTTCTAAAGACATTGTGAAACTTTTGGTGAAATTGAGGCTTTAATATATTTTGGTATAATTTTAAATATTTAAAGTTGTATTAATTGTGATATCTTTCGGTGGCAATTCAATTGTTCAATTGTAGGTATTCAAGAACGCTTAGGAAACGAACAAAGAGTAAAACAGATCAATGAAAAAAAAATAGAGCAGAGAATAAAAACAGGAAATATATTCTGTTATTGTCTCGTTTGGCAAATGGTGGATGTATTTTGGGTAACGTGGAAGTTGATAAATTTAAGAAAAAGTTAGATTTCAATTGGAAAATGTGTGGCAAAATCTGAAAACAAATGGGTGTTGGTGGTTGTAGATAGAATTGTCATGTATGTAAACTAGCTGTGATTTTCACGTGATGTGAGGCTACAACATATACTTAATCTTCATAAGTTCATCTCATGTAGGTACAAGTAGGTTGAACTAATGGTTTTGGTAAATTTTTGATTAATTCTTTTAATTCATTATAGGTACTAAATATTTTAAATAAAAAGTCATAAAAATATAAAAATCAGAAAGACAAATGATTGAATGCAAAAATAAAAACGTCTAAATAAACTGTCTTGTGTTGAACAATGCAATATTCCACTACCAAGGCAAGAAAATCAAGTTGAAATGTCATAATCGTAATCGGCGTGAAAAAGTAAAACTAAAAAATATAATAAGGCGAAAATAGAAGCGAAATATTGTGAGATATCACCAGTTTGTAAGGTCCAAGTCATCGCTTTCAGCTTCACCAAAAAGAGAGCTATGAGCAACAGTTCCCACATCTTGAACTTCCCAAGGAACACCCTCTTTTTCAAGAATGTCAGGTAAGTTCTTCTTCAAAAACTCAAAAATGTAGGTATTGATTTCAGCAAACTCCAACAAGAAAGCATCATGGCCTTCTTGTGACTCTATTTCTCTAAGCTCACTATTAGGAATGTGCTTAGCCAGCTTTTCTTGCTCAGTAAAAGTGAAAAGACCGTCTGAAGAAATACCAATCACCAAGGTGGGTTGCTTAATTGAAGCTAAAGCAGCTGGAATATCGTTTCCTCTGTCTCTAGAAATATCGTGGCTGTCAAGTTTTCTGGTAATTGAAATGTAACAATTTGCGTCGAATCTTTGAACAAACTTTCTACCTTGGTATCTCAAGTATGACTGGGCAGTGTAGAAATGATGGACCCGTTTCTTACGAGTCATTCCAGCAAAGCCATTTAAAACAGCAGGAATTGTGGTATTTATAGACGAGTTAGAGGCCAGTGTTGACAAAGATGTAATCGAAGCATTATTTTCTTTTTTGAGTAACGAAGGAGCAGTAGGAGAAGAGTTTTCGCTTCCAATGTCGCTGGACAAAACCACAGTATCAGTTTGTGATTGGCCAGAAGCCAAAGAGTTGGGGGGAGAAATAGATCGAGGCTTTGATGCCGAGCTGGAGAGTCGTTTAGCATGGATATTTCCATGGTTATGAACAGCCCAGTTCTCTTCGTTAGAGGTAGAGGGCTCTCTAGCATATGTGTTATTTGTTACAACTCGGTGGTCATTTGGGTCTGGAGTTGCTCGTCCAAACTTTGCTTCAAAACTGTTACGAGATCGATATGTCAACATAGCAGCCATTCGGGCAGCACCGAGCCCAACGACAGGTGGATCGTCAAAAGCATAGTACCCATCGTTGTACTTAGGATCCGAGTAAATGCTCTGACGCTGGGTCTCACCCCAGGAAATACCCCAAGCACTGTAACTTGCACTTGTAGCTAATGGAACAATACATCGAACATATTCGGGACCAAAAAAGGCGTATTCTAAAACAAGCATTCCACCCATTGAGCCTCCAATGACTGCGGCTAGTTGGTTGATTCCAAGGTCATCAAGAATCATTTTGTGGATACGAACATCATCACGGACGGTGACGATAGGAAACTCGGGGCCATAGTATTCTCCGGTATCGGGATTGATTGTACATGGAGAAGCTGAGCCATAAGGTGATCCAAGTGAGTTAAGGCAAATGATAAAAAACTTTGTAGGATCAAATGCTCTTCCAGGACCAAGAAGAGGACCCCACCAGTCGTTGACATCGGAAGAACCTGTCAAAGCGTGACAAATTACCATGACGTTATCACCGGCATCATTAAGGGTTCCCCATGTTTTGTAGGCAACAGGAACTTCGTGAAGTACATCTCCACCTTCAAGAACAACCTCGGGAATAACTGCGATTTGTTGGTCTTGAACTAGTTTTGAAAATGGGTTTTCAGGTTCAGAAGCGATTCGGCCTGAAAAATTTTGGAGAAAAAAAATCAAATGATAATGTTAGAGACCATTGAAAAATCCAAGACATATGGGAGTAAACAATTAAAACTTACGGTATTTGAAAGTTTTAGGAGTGAGCTCTAAAGATGAACCAGTTGGAGTATTAATAATTGGGGTATTGAACTCCACAGGCTCAGTCATGGTTTGGATCGACATGATGAAATTTTGAATTGTAAATCAATCGATATGTATCAAATGGAATCGACACTAACAATAACAGCGATAAATAGCTTATTTTATCACTGATATAGAAAATCTAAACAGACGGTTACTGATTTTCTATAATTTTGAATCTGGAATATATGAAGAAAATAAAAGAAGAAAATGTCTGGTTCCAAAGAAATTCACAAGAGTTTTATAACACAAAAAGCTCATACCCGGGGTCCTTAAACAATCAGCCTCAACTAATCTGCGCGACAATTCAAGAATTAAAAAAGCCATATACGGTCTGGAAGTCACGTGTAAACGCGCAATTGTGGTCGAAAATGTGGAATTCTGAATCCGATTTCACAATATCATGTGATCTATAGTGGCTAATATAATTGGCTTTTTGCATGTGACTAACACGTATGTTATTCAGCTTCATTATGTAATTTTTTTTTTTTTTTCATGTCGCTCATTTTTACAGTGGATAAGAGTATTTTAGATGAAAAATTGTTGAAAAATGGGATACCGAAATGAAAAAAAGCCTAGAACCATAATACCTAGATCAAAGTGTTTGGTTAGGATTGGAACTAGTTTATACCCTTACGATTACTCAAACAATTCTCAGGACAACTGCTTTAAAAAACAAAAACAATCAAATCCAAAATCCGGCTCAAGTCAGAATCTGAGTCCAAGTACCAAAAGGCAATACACAGATAAGAATGCTCACAAGACATTGAAAAAAGCAACTAAGTCGGCCTGCGCGATTGAGAAGCTAGTTGAAGAGCATAATTTTCCGAACCACGCTCAATTCTCGTTTCCATCCAAATACTTTTCATTGATCAAATCTCAATTAGAAAAACATAAACGGAAAACTCATTTTTACAGGATTGAATGTACTCTGGGTGATATCCTTTTTGCGCCAGGCTTTTTGTTTAAGTATATCAAATCAAATTCATGTATGGTGATTTCAGAAACTCAACTTGATCATCAGGATGTATATGCTATTTCTGGTGGTCGTTTACACCTGTCACTTCAAT
This sequence comes from Magnusiomyces tetraspermus, assembly GCA_030578715.1. Lineage (NCBI taxonomy): Eukaryota > Fungi > Ascomycota > Dipodascomycetes > Dipodascales > Dipodascaceae > Magnusiomyces > Magnusiomyces tetraspermus. Next base: position 13,334 of record JAKTYL010000054.1, read on the forward strand.
GCGAAACTTTTAAACGAGCTGGTTTGTCAAATGTTCAATTTAGCAAGCCAGATCCTCGTGGAATGGGTTCTTTAACATACAGAATGACATATGATTTGCGGAGTTCATCATCAATAACTGGAAACGCTACGTTTGATCGACTCAAGTGGTCACTTCAAAATACGCTTGTTGATTTGGAAAAAGATGTGCATACTTTCGCAATTTCAACTCTTGATCAACAGGGAATGCCTGTGGAAATGGATGATTCTTTGGCTCTTTACTTTCATGAGTTATCCAAAAAACGTAAAGTGGCTCCTTTTGAAGCATATGATTTGGTTCCCGATATTTATGAACGAAAAAGTCGTGCCGTTCCTGAGATGTGCGTTCCAAAGTTAACTTTTGAGCCTATAAATGCTCATGCTGGAGATTTAGGAAAAAGCATCAATAAAGGCCCCTCAGATACCACAAATTCATTCTTACAATCGTTATCGACTTTTCCTAAAGACACAGCTCAAGAAATCATTCAAGAATGGGCATTTAATATCAACGATTGGCTAACATTGCTTTCACTTGACTCTGATCGCACTCAGTTCATTGACACAATTGATAGACATCTTTCCTCTTATGAGCTTTTGGATAAGGCAAGCAGTGCTCAAGATATTACCGTTGTTGAAATTGGCGGTGGGTTGATTCCGCCTGCTTATATATATAAGCTCTGGACATCGATGGCAGATGCGCTGAAAAGTGATGATTCTGGAAAAGACAGCAATGGACAAGAAAAAACTAACGATGTTGAAAATAGCTGGGTTGCTTTAAATGTGCGAGGAGTTGAAGATGCTCCAGTATCTTGGGCTGATAAAAAGCATGTTTATACTCCATACGGTGGAGAAAACCAGTACTCACTTATCAAACTCCCCAGTTCTAATACTCTCTCTAAACTTTCTTCTGAATTCCAAAATCTAGAAAAAGATGTTTCAGGCAACATCGACGCTGCACTGGAAGCGGCTAGAATTCTTGAAGACTGTTCAATCAAAACTGGTTCGGAGAATGGATCTAAAAAACGAAAGGATATAGACACTATTTCAACTAGTAACGGTGAGTCTGAGTCTCAATCTTCAAAGCCAGTATATCCCTATTTAGTTCTTCAAATGCTTGACGCAAACGATCCGTAATTATCTAGTCATAATTTATTACCAAAAAAATAAATACATAAATATAATGAATAGGTATATTATATACATGTACAATGATAAAGCAAGACAGCTTGATTAGCCCAGTCTAAATTAAAGCAACAGAAAAGTTGTTCAAAACTTAAGGATGTCTTTATAATCAACTCCAGAACAGTACCTCGCTACTTGTTCCTCGATTTCTTTATCCAAAACCTCTTTTAGTTCTTCCTCTACCGATTCTTCACTCAAGCCATCAGCACCATCGAGTTCTTTTATATTTTCTGAATTGTCTGTAATCGGACCATGGCCCAGTAAGGTCACCTGCCTGTGCTTGTAATCAACTTCTCAACACGCTATCTGGCTTAGCCATGAACTGGCTAAAAGCTCCAACTTCAGCGACAACACCCTCAGCGCTAAGAGCAATGATTTGATCAGACCTCATAATCGCTGATAACCGGTGAGCAATTGAAATTGTGGTGGTATTTTTTTCATCCATTAACCGAACTAATGCGTCATTGACAAAAGACTCTGACTCAGGATCAAGAGCAGAAGTGGCTTCATCCAAAATCTAAATTCCAGAGCTTTTGATTAACGCATGAGCAATGGCGATGCGATGCGATGCTTTTGACCACCACTCAACTGAGTACCGCGAGCACCTACATAGGCATCAACACTGTCCGGAAAATCTCCAATGGAATCACGGTTTGCACGTCTAGCAGCTTGGTATACTTCAGTCCGAGTAGCGTCAGGCTTACCGTGTGCAATGTTAGCAATTTCTCCAATAAATAAAACTGGTCCTTGAGAGACTACACCAATCTGCCGTCTTAGTGATTTGACCTTGAAATCGCGAATATCGGTGCCTCCAATTTTAATTGATATATTAGTTGGATCTTAAAAACGCAGTAAAAGAGAAGTTATGGTTGATTTTCTGCCGCTGAGAATAGAGAAAGAAAGCCTGTTTAAGATTTTGGCAGCCAGGCGAGTAGGGTATGCAAATTGAACATCAAAAGTTATAGCCTGGCAAGGGTTTTCCTGTTGTTGTTTTTACCAACTATTCGCTTGATTGAAGGTTCACAATCCATTAACTCAAACAATCATGAAGCAGCACCTTTCATAAGTTCAGAGTGAAATGCAGAAATATCAAGAGCTGAGGATTCTGAGTAACCTGTATACATAGTAAAAGACGACAACGCGCGTACTGTGATTTCTCCATTCAAGACCATTTAGAGCTCATTGCAAGTAAAGACAGCACTGTCAAATTACCAGCAAGCCCAATAAATCCGAAAATAGAAGCCGCAGTGAGAGCTTCGGACCTTCCGATTTGGAAAACGTTTCTAATCTTTTCGTTGTATCTTCTAATTTCCTGGCTTTCGTCTGCAAAGGCTTAGGAAGTTTTGACATTGCTTAATATTTCTTCAGACACTTTGATCATTTCGCCAGTTGCAGTCTGAGGCTCTCTTGATAGCAGTCGAGCTCTCCGGCCGTAAATGTATCCACACAGAAATATTGGAGGGGCAGCTAGAACAATCATAGAGGTAAGTTTCAATGATACATAGGACATCATTCCGAAACCAAATAACGCCTAAAGAGAAGAGTACAATCCATTTTGACATATTCTGGGTAACTGACCTTGCCACAATGTTTGCGTCTGAAGAAAGTCTAGTAATCAAATCGCCAACTTTGTTGGCGTCGAAAAATCCAGCGTCCTTTAAAACTGTCTTTTTAAACAAGTTGACCCAAAGTCTAGCAACCGAACGTTCACTAATAATTTACAAAAGTACCCCGAAAAAAAAATTGCAAACTCTACAACAAAAAGACATGCAACTCCTACGAAAACAAAAGGTGTTGTAAACCCGAATACAGTCTTTTCTTTGGTATTGTCGTCATCATTATTACTTGGAATAGAAGCGTCCAAGATTTTACCAATTTTAAATGGTAAAGTGAAAAATATTGCGGACGATCATATTGGCAAAGCTATTGCAAAAAACAAAGATTTGGTTTCGTCGCGAGCTAATGATAAAAGTCTAAAGATTTATTTCATGCCACCTTTATTTGGAGCATTTCTGGGAGAAAGTCTTACAGATAAGTTAACTTTGGAAGCTTGTAAAGCTTTCTCAGAGCGCTTGAAGCTAGCAGAGTCATCCTTGTGCTCATTTGCTTGATTTTTCCCTGATTCATGAGCGGTGTTTGAATCAGAATATGGTGAACCAGTGCTGTTGCTATGGGGTACAGATTTGGTACAATTAGTTTTGGAAGCGTTCTAGAAGCAAGGCGAGCTTGAAAATGATGTGAACGATGTGAATGACGGTCTTGAGTGCAAAAAAGAATTGAATATTAAGGATAAATGAGGTTGTGTGCGAAACCTAATCCTTAATACTCTTTGAGAGCGTGTTGGGTATGATGCAGAGGTCTGTGATGGTTTAGAAATGGTAGTGCATTCTTGGGTAGAGCCAGGCTTTGACCTAGAAGCTGAGAAATTCCTTGTAGAAAATAAAGGCCGGTATCAGCTAGGCTTATAACAAAATCCTATACATATGCTTGAAACTTTTATTGAAGTGTTTGGAGATAGTGAATGGTTTTGTAACTGTGGACATTATTAAAGTGTGTGAAAAGAGTCTTTGATGACAACAGCTGATCGCAAGAAATGAACTGAAGAGTGAGGCAAATACGCTGATAGGAAATGTTGACGGCTTTTGTGACATTAGTCTTGCACTTCCTCATCATTCAAAGTTAAAAATGTATATGATTTGAAAGAGGGAAAAAAATGTTTAAAATTGAAAGATACAAACAATACAAATGAATTGTACAATCTGGGGGAAATATATGTGTAGACGTCTGGTTTAACTAAGAGTTTTGACTATTTTTATAGCTATCATTAGCACAATCCATGATTTAAGAACAAGATTTACTACTGTTATCAAATTAGACAATAAAAAAATCAATTAATATTTAAAGAATAGATATGCGTTTGAGGTGTAAAAAAGTGCGTGTATTTGTCCAGTTTTCTTCCATTATTTTTCTAGTGCGTTTCCACATCTTATATTTTCTTTACGTTGAAAAAAATCAAGTGTAGAATAAACAATCAAAAACAAGTCATAAAGTTAGAGACTTGGTGATTAGTTCTTGCTGGTAGAGTTGAAAGAAAGAGGAGCGTACTCTTCCTGTTGACCCTTCTCCCACTTGGCGAAACGGGTTTCAAGGAAGTTGCGCTTCTCAACGGCAGCACGCTTCTCGTCCTTCAAAGCATTGCGGAGGGTACGAGAGGCAATGGCAATGTAACGGTTGTAGCTATAATGATAAGTGGTCAAGTTAGTAGCTGCTCATAATTTTTATGTGTTTTTTTTTCGGCTTCAGTTTTCGTGTTTGCTTCCAGCTCAATTTCAACACGGTTCAAAACCTAGGTGAAAGCTCAGGCTTCTCATAAAAAAGGTTCAGGCCAATTATTGTAGTTTCACGGAACCAATCAAATTGAGCTACTCAAGTATTACTTCGCAACTTTTTCAACCCACACCCAAAACTGACAAAAACTCATTCTCAAACAAACTTACGTGAAACCAGCGCTTTTCCAAGATGCAGACATTGTGAATCAAATGATTTTAGGATTGTTTGAATATGTTCAGAAAAAAATTCTGGTGATGTGTATTGATGGGAAAAGGGTTGAAGAAAAAAAAGAATGTTTGTATGAGAGAAATTCCTTGGCCAGTAACAAGCGTCTTCTTCAAACGAGTCCTGAGCGGTGATTGGCGGATTGTAGAATCTACACACACCGCACACATACATTATCACTCCATGTGATCATCACGTTTTAAAATTTTTATTTTTCAATTTGTTTTTTTTTTCTGAAATCTTACTGCTTTTTGGTTTATTAATTGATGCCAAAAAATCTAAGATAATACAAATTTTCAAAATGGCTGCGTATCGTTATGAAAAACTTTCTGCTGAAGATCAATGCGATCGTTCAAGAGCTGCCGCTGCTATTATCAAGCAGATTTCCAAATCTAAGGATGAATCTGCCTGGGAAACTGCTTTAGACCATATTACCTCAGGTCTTAATTCTTCTGATCCTATTACGCGTCTTGGCTTCGCTGAAGCTTTGACCCATTACTTGGCTGCCAGAGGCTCTGATAATGTCAACATTGAAGAGTTAGTTAAAAAATTACCCACTGTTTCAAAAAATAGCAATGAAGAGTTCCAAGATTCAGCTGATGCAGCTTTACTTGCTGTTACTGCCATTCTTGATGTCGACGCTTTGACTTGGCCTAGCACTACATTGGAAGATTATAAATCAATTGTTGACTACCTTTTGAACGTTTTGCCTGAAGATCAAGATGAAAACGATTCTTTCCCTGAGGCTGTGTTTTTGCGCTTCTGTATTTTGATTCAATTGTTGAAAGATACCAATATTGATTTAGGTAATGCCCTAGAGTACACATTTGCACAGATCGACAAGAAAAACTTCACTCTTACTCCATGTGTGATTACACTTTATCTTACCATCACTCCCGAACAAGGACTATTGTACGGTTCTTTGAAAAACGGCTGGGTTTCTGGAAACCCGCTAGCAAAAGGTAATTTTCCCAACCTTACAAAGGTTCTTCGAGAAACTATTTCTGAGAGCTTATCTGGTTCTACACAAGATTCCAAAACATCTAAAGCTTTTAATACCAAATCAAAAAAACAAAAGTCCCAAGAATCATCTCACGAACCTCTCAAGTTTTCATTTGTTTGGAAAAAGATTGCATATTTTTACTTAAACATGTTTAAGTCTAGCAATGGTGCGACTACCACTAAAAAATCGAAAACAGACAAAAAGGCTTCTTCCAAATCTAAAAAGACTGAAAGTTCGCCAGTAGAGTTCATTGGCTTTGAAGAGTTTTGGAAAACTCTAGTTGATGATTCTTTATTCTCTAATTCAAGTTCAGTTGATCAGCGCATTGCTGGTGTTGAGATTTTCTCTATTTTTATTCGTGTCTTAAAAGACGCTCCCGAATCAATTCTTAAATATATGCTCTCTCCAAACTTGATCAAAGCTCTTACCAATACCAAACAAAGCAACAAGTTTTCCCAGTCATCAGTCAAACAGTTTTTGAAATCGGTCAAATCGTTGTCTTCTACAATTATTGAAGTTGGAAAAACGTCACCCACTTTGGCTGTCACCTTTTTGGATGCTATTTACTCGTCTAAAAATTCTCACAACTTTGATCAAGCCACTAAGACAAAAACTGTCCAAGAATTGTCCAACAATCTTACTGCAGAATCCACTGCTAAGCTTATCACATTCTTCACTAGAATTATTCTGGATCCATTCGAACAAGATCCAAGAGTGCGTGGAGACGCTCACTTAGTCGATTCTCGAAGAAAATGGGCTTTAGATCGTATCACTAACCTCATCAAGTCTCCTCTTTTAGTTGCAAGCGAAGACACACAATGGCTCAACAATCTTTTTGACATTCTTATTCGATATGGATTTTTTGAGCCAACTAAGAGCTCAAAATCATCTAAGAAAGATAAATCCAAAGACCCCAAGGATTCTAAAAAACGAAAACATGATGAAGCTCCTGCCTCAGCAAACGGTTCTTTGTACCCAGATCCTTTACCCCCATTTTCTCAACAGTTTGTTTCTCAACTTCAAGAGCGTACTGCTTTGATAGTAGCCAGCAGTGTATCATTTAAACCTGCATCTGACGGTGTATCTTGGCCATACCGTGCTTTATCCAAAATCAGCAAACTCGAAGCTCCTGATTCAGGTTATAAATGCCTTGTTGAGTTTTCTGGCGAGATTCTTCGTCACAAGAACAAGACTGTTTCTACTCTCGAAAAGATTAGAAACAAACGTCAATCCTCTCCTCATGTTGATACTCCTCAGCTTTCTGCTTTTGAAATGCTTTTTTCGCTTGTTTTGTTTCAATTGTATTCTGGTGAAACTGAATCTGGTGGTGTGTTGGATGAACTTCAAGCTTGTTACAACTCTATCCAGAGCCAAAGTGAAGCAGAAGAAGGTGGAGACGAAAGAAGCGTAGATGGTAATGAAGTTGACCCAACCTTGGTTTTGACTGAAATCTTGTTGTCATTTATCTCTAGAGAATCTGCCTCTCTCCGTAAAGTTTCTGAAACTGTTTGGAAGACGTTTTCGTCACAAGTAACTAAAGAGTCTTTACAAAGACTATACGATGTTATCGTTGCTCAAGAGTCTGCTGAAGGACAAAGCGAATTGTTCGATAACCTTGAAGCTGGAGAATACGTTGAAGAAAGCGAACTCGACGAGGAGGAAGATGAGAATGAATCTGATCAAGAGAAAGAAGACAGAGAAGCCGCTGATCAGGAAATGGGAAATGGGAACGGTGAATTGTCAGACTCTGAAAGTGACGATGAAGAGGAAGCAAGCGACAACGGCAAGGAGGAATCCCAGCGCGATCAAATCGAACAAATTGAGGAGGATTCTCGACGCAAGCTTGCTTTGGCTCTTGGCCTTAAGAGTGGAAGTGAAAACAACGACGGCGAAGATTCTGAAATGAAAGATGCTTTGTCTAATGAAGCTAGTGATGATGATAGCGACGACAACGATGATGATGATGATGATGACATCTCAATGAATGATGAACAAATGGCTGCTCTTGATGAACAGCTTGGCGCAATTTTCCGTGAACGTCGCAGCGCCTTGTTGGAGCATAGCAGCAAAAACAAAGAACGCAAGAAAGAAGCAAAGATTGCCCGTCATAACATGGTCATGTTTAAAACTAGAATTGTTGATTTCCTTGACATTTTTGTTAATCAGCAAGGATCTGAATCGCCCTTGTTTTTGACTATGATTCTTCCATTGCTCAATGCAGTTAGCATCACTAAGAACAAGGGGCTGGGTGAAAAGATTGTTTCGTTACTGAAAAAAGAAATCTGCAAGATTAAAGTGACTGACAAAATGATTAGCAAGATTAAAAGAGAAAGCACTGAAACTGGCATTACCTTTACAGCTGAAGATGAAGATGACGATGCTGAAGATACGCAAGAAAAGGAGGATAACCAGGATGAAGAAATGGAGGAAGTTGAATCCATGGACGACAAGATTACAAAAATCAATGAAACTGAAAATGACTTAACGGCAGTTTCTGCTTCCGACATTATTGCATGGATTCAAGAAATCCACAATCTTGCTTGGAAGACCAACATCACACCATTAAGCCAATGCTGCAACCAAGCCAGTGTTTTCTTGTCTAAACTTCTTCTTCAAGTTGATGAATCTTACCTTAAGTATGTTTTGAGCATTTACACTTCTACATTACAAGACTGGATCACTCGCCGTCAAAACAGAGTCACAATTGCAATGTTCAACGATTTCTTGAACTGGGCCTACACATATCGTCAAAAGAAAGTCGCTGAAGGAAGCAACACTTTAAAACCAAGTGCAGACTCCTCCAAGAAAACCTGTACTGAAAAGGAGCATTGCCATGATGATGAGAAGATTAGCTTGGAATCTTTGAAGTTGACAGCTAAAGCCAACGCCAATGATAAAAGGCCAAAAAAGAATAACAATAGCAATAGCAACAACAGCAAGAAAGAAAGTAAGAAAGAGAAAAAGAACAAGAAGAAGGCAAAGAAAGGTAATAAAGAAGAAAAAGAAGCAGTTAGTCAAGGAAACTTTGCTGATTTAGATTAAGCTATCTATGAGCATTTGATTCTTTTTTTCTTTTTATCTTTGAAGTGAAATAAGAAGTTAGAAAATAGAAACTCTTCATTTTTTCAATGTTGATTTGTTCTTTTTAATATATTTATGTGTATATGATTGTAAATATTCGTAAAATGAAAGCAATTTTTTTTTGTTAATATCAAAATGGATAAATAAAAATGAAAACCAATAGCAATTAAAAAATAAAACAAGAAAAAGAAATGGACTTAAAACATAAAAAAAATTCAATATTTACATCAGCTACTCATCAAGCTCAATATCATAATTATCATTTTCGGGTTTAGAACCGTGGTGGTCTTCAGAATAGCTACCAGATCGGTGGTCATTACTTTCATCTTTGGATTGGGGATCAGACTGGTGGTTGGCACTATTGTTATCTGGCCCATTACCTGTAGAACTTGAATTCGCTCTGTCACCATCATTATCATTGTTATTATTATTATTATTATTGTTGTTGTTGTTGTTTTTGTTGTTGTTATTGCGACCTAAACGGTTCTTTCTTTTTTCATTTTCAATAACATTGTTGATCAAAGATATCGCGTAAATGTTGCATTCTGGGAGACCGGTAAGTGTCACAGAACGTTCAGAAGAGTTTGGTATAAGATCGTTAATTTTGATATTTGACCCAGAAGTGTTTCGCAACTGACTGATTTTATAACCACCTTTACCAATGACAGATCCAACATAATCATTTGGAATAGAAATATCTTGTTTTAAAGGCTTTCCACGCTCAGCAGACTGTGCAAACTCCTGGGCGTTGCGAAGGCCTTGGTTCAAAACAGGAGTGTTTTGGAAGGACTGTCTGTTCATCATACCGTTGTTGTTTACACCAGAAGCGTTAGGCATAATATTTTGGCCAACACGTTGAGGGTATCTCATAGACCCAGAATTGTATGGTTGAAGGTTGTGCATGGGTGGTGCATTAAAGTATCCATGAGGACCTCCAGTGCCAGCACCACGAGCGTTGGGGCCATAAGGACCTTGCTGATAAGGGTTGAAACGTCCTTGAGGAGGAATCATTGGATAAAATCCGGGGTTTCCAGGAGCCATAGCGAAAGCAGGATTGTAAAAAAGTGGCTTCTGGTTACCCAAGTATTCCTTGTGAGTAATATAGGTTGTGCAAACATAATAAATGGCAATGTGGATGGCATCAGCAACACCGTCAATTTGAAGAATTCTGTCTGTAGAATTTGGCAAGATTTCTTCTCGGGCCTTGAGCTTGGCTGCCGAGGCTTCTTCAATTTCTCTAAATCTGGAGCCACCTTTACCAATCATGGCACCCATCATTTTGTGGGGCATCAGAACTCGAAGATTATAGTGCTTGGAGTTTGGAGCAGAAGGGGTATCAAACTGTTCATTATTAAGGCATCTCACAATGATACCAGCAGCTTTGGAGACGTGTTCAGCAGAACCCTTCAAATTGACGACGCGTTCAACAATGCCAGGAACTTGATCACTGACATTAAGCTTGATACCTGAGTCACCACGGATTTTGGCAATTGTAGAGCCACCTTTACCAATAATGACAACAGCTTCTTTCAAAGAAACAAGTAAACGAAGGTGGATATAGGTGGCTGGGTCAAAAGGAACGTTGAGCTTGTGACTAGAAACAATGGTTGGCTTGGTGGAATCATTGTTATTGCTATTTTCATCGTTGACGGCACTGCCATTATTGTTTTCAGTGTTTGAGCTTTTGTCGTCGTTGTCGGGATTACTCGTGTCATCTTGTAAAGAATCTTGAGCAGATGGGCTCATATCTTGCTTAGAAGAAGAATTGTCATCTTCATGATGAATTTCCACTGCAGCTCGCTTAACGTTATTTTCGTCAGATTCCGAATTCTTACGCTTTAACATTTTTTCACGTTAATAAGATGTATAGATATGAAGTAAACCAACAAAAAAGAGATTTTTCGAATGAACCAGGCAAAACAGGAATTTTGGGATAAATGATTTAATCAAGGTTTGAAATGACCGCTCAGAATATGAAGTGGAGACCAGTAAGAGTAATTGAGAAGAAAACCGTTGAGTAAACGACTGGAAATTGGTTGAAAAATAATGAAAATTAAAGTCAGTGGTTGATAGTAGAAACAAAATATATGTGAAAATTAATATAAAAATGACATTGATATTGAAAAGACTAAAACAATTTATTGTGAATAAAACATACCTGGCGTTATTTGCTTTTATTAAATTATCGTAATAATTTAATAAATGAATTGAATTGAATTGAGAAAAGGCTGAAAAAGTTTAAGACACGATCACCAAAAGTGAAATATATGGTGGTTGTGGTAAAAGTAGAATTTCAAGGGTTAGGTGAGATGTCATGAGTGGCATATTTTACCATCTTAAATTTGTTTTTTTATTGTTTTCTACTTACGATTTTTCTGGAAAAAAAAAAAACAAGAAAAATAAACAAGCCTTGTCAAAACTCGACAACACAAGTAATAAAATAAATATAAAATGACAACAACTAAAGAGCAAGCACCAACAGCACTGGTAAACGAACAAGACGCTTACAGAGAAAGTGAAGATGAAGATTATAACGATAATGCTCAAGGTAAGAGACACATTATACTGGGGTAAAATATATAAAGTTTGATTCTAACATTCTCTTTCAAAAACAGACTTTTCGTCCGACAGCAGCGACGATGAAAACGAAGACGAAGGTTTAAATAAAAAGCCCAAAGCTAAAAAGCCACGAAAAACGAAAGGCGGTTTGACAGGTGAAGATACCAAGGCCGATTACGATAAAAAATACAGTAATATTCAAGGTGAAGGCCTTATCAAAACCCGATCCCAAAGAGAAGCAGAACTTTTACAAGCCAAACAATACGAACAATCACAAAAAGTTGATTCAACTTTTGATGCTGACTCTGTATGGGCAATGATGAAAGACGAAGGGTTAAGTACCGTGGAAAAAAACCAAAATAAACGGTCTCCATCTTCGGGGCTTGAAGACGGAGCAAAGGAAGATAAAACACAAAGCGCTGATTCCAGACTCAAGGAAGAGTATGTTACCATCAAAAAGGTTTATAAATTTGCAGGCAAAGTTGAGGTTGAAGAAAAACAGGTTTTAAAGTCGTCAGACGAGGCGATTGCTTATTTCAAGAGTCAAGATCACAAAAACTCAGAAATTGCCACACCAGAAAATGCAACAGAAAAAAATACCGATACCAATACCTCAGAACTTGGGGTTAAAGAAACAGGAAAAAAGCGCAAAAACAGTGCATCGGCACGGAAAGGTCCAGTCAAAAGACGTCAAGGTTCACTACTTGATGAATTAAATAGCTTAAAGCCTAAAAAACTCAATACCCTCGAGAAAAGTAAGTTGGATTGGTTGGGATATGTCGATCAAGCTGGAATTAAAGACGAGTTGACACTTCACAACAAGGACGGATATTTGACCAAAAAGGACTTTTTGTCACGAGTTGAAAACAGAGTCGAAAGCAATTTTAAGTCAAACATGAAACGATAAAAGCATGAAACTTGGTTAAATTTTGGGTTTTTTTGTTTTCTTTATTGACTCCTCAATGACAAGTTTTTTTTAAAAGTTTTTTTTTGCTTATTTTCCTACTAGCCTTTCTTAGGTTTTTGTCTCGTGAGGGTTTTATTTGTGCGCTAAAAATATAATTAAAAATAAATAGAACACAAATAACTGAATAAAATGATAATAAAGAAAATACAAAATGGCTATGTAATTAGTAAATGGTCTACACTCTCAAAATAGTTATTTTATAGGGATTAAAGATCTCTTGAGATCTATTACAAAGCGTTTGGCTTTTGTAACTGGGGTTCTCTTGCCACCATGTTATCAGCTTTGAAGTTTGTATTGAAATGTACCATGAGCATGCCTTGACTAACAAATATAACTATTTTGGCAACCAATTCTAAACGACAGCAATTCTATTACTGGTAAAGCTGTTGAATAGTTTTAGGTTGTCTTCTACCAGTCAATCGTTTTTCCTTTGTTGATATTTTGATTGTAATAATTACTTTAAACATTTCTGTTTTGACTCAGTCACGAGCCCACCCCCATGACCATGCTTGACGTTTGATAAAACTGATGTTGCAATCAAATGATAGCCTTTTATTTATATTGTGAAATACTTAATATAGATGTTCCTTAACACTGAGCCAAAGATTTGTTGATACAGGAAGTGTTTATTACATAGCTTCCAGTAGCACATGCATTTGTAAATACCGGTTATTCTTATACAAGAAACTACACAAACAGGAGATTCAGCCGTTAGGGGTGATTACAAAGAAAAAAAATCTCGTTACAGTCACATGTATTTTTTTTTTTTTCAATTTCTAGAAGCTTCTTAATGCTCATTGGCCAGTTTTCTTCCATCAGTCTAACCATTGAGCCACTGAAATCCAGCTTTGACAAAGTCAGGTACATTAAGATATATTTGTAATAAAGTTGTGGAATTCTAACATATCTAATTGAAAAAATTGACAATATCAGTAACAATAATTATAAGATCAATTTATTTATTTTTAAGATAGTATGTACAAAGAGCGAAAAAGAGTAGTGATATTTTAATCTAATAATTAATAGTAAAATAGTAATAAAAAAGCAAAATATATAGTATTAAACATTCATTAAATCGTAAATTCCATTCACATCTTGTTTAGGATTTGTTGGAGAAAAAAAAGGGAAATTAAAATAAAACAGAAGGTAGATGGGTTCGCAAAAGAGAAGAGGGAACTAAAAAATTCTCCAACACCTTTTCTTTAGTTTATAATTTGTTGGTAGGTGCAACATCTTCGAGAATGGAATCAGGAACATGGAATGTCGAGTTGTGCTGAACTCTGTTATCATTGATCTCCACATAGTTTTGGTTCAAAAGATTTTCCCAGAAAGCTTGTTTAGATGCAAAATGTTCATTTACTGCAATTGCCTTGTTGGCTCCTACAAGTGCGTTGTCAGAAATCTCGCCTTTCATCAAACACTCAGAGAAGATATTGGCAAAAATCTCTTCACGAGATGTTGGGTAGCATGCTCTCAACAATGCAAGGATATCCAAAGCTTCAATGAGAGAGTTATTGTGGTTAGCGGATTTCTTCTTAGCATCTCTCAAATGAGACCATCTGTTCATAATGTGTTGTTCATTGACTGGAATGTTTTCGTAAGAGTTAAGAATAATACGACAAGAGACTGTGTCTTGTGGAAGATTGTAAACTTCAAAAGCATTAATGATGGTAGTGATAATCTCGGCATCACCCCATGGCTGGACATTAGACAAAAGGGTATTGAGGAAAATTGGACTGATGTCGACACGAGACTTGATGTAGAACTGAATAATATCCTTAAGTCTCATTACGGCCTCAGGTGTAGGGGTAGGGTATGTTTGCATAAAGCATTGGAGAAAGGTGTTGACAGTAATACTGAACATCCATTCACCCATGCTCTTAGGAATGTGTGCAATGTATGTTCTCCAAACATTTTCAACCTCGTCAAGTTTGTTCTCGGTATCAGAGGTCCAAATGCGCTCCATGAGACGAACAACAGTGGATGGATGAGTAGAAGCCTTGTATGTTGTCTTTCCTTCCATACCTTCGTAGAAGAATTTAAGAGCAGTCTCAACATCATCACAGTCACCCACAAATCTGTCGTGGATACGGCCAAGAGCATATTGCTCTTCAGGGTATGTAGTCAAAACCTTGGTGAAGTGATTCAAGGCATCAAGGGTCTTACCGTTTTTAATAAGAGCACCAACAATAGCCTGTTCTAAGTTGGGAGAGTCACCACCAGAACGCTTAGATTGTTCGTAGATAGGAACAACTTGGTCAAAGGGAGTGTTGGCAGCAGTCATCAAATCAATGACAGCGCCAACGACGTGAGGCATCCAAACAGAGTTGGCGCACTGGGAAGTAGAAGGGTCAGAGAGCTGCTTCCAAAGAGCAATACCTTCTTCAGGAATGTCCATAGTTGCGAAAGCAGTGAAAAGATGGATAAGACCCCAAGGAGCACATACAACTGTACCGTTACCCAAGTCTTGGGCAATAGTGAGAATATGGTTCTTGATAGTAGCTGTTTCCTGAGAAAAATCCTTGTGTTCAGCCTTCTTTTTATTTTTCTGCTTTCGGGTGACACGGATGCTGGTGTGAAGGGTTTGAAGAAGACGAGCGATATCACCTGGGTAAAAAGGATTGACATTTCGGAGCTTCATGTAAATGCTCATTGATTGGTCAAGATCCATCAAGAGATTTGATGAACGAATGCGGTTCATTTGAACATAACTGCTGATCTTATCCTTGAAGAGATTCAAGTCATCCTGGTATGCAGCACGTTTGAGTTTAGGATCAAGCGGAATCTTTGGGTTAGTTGAAGAATGGGTCAATGACCTGATTTGACGAGTAGGAGTAGCATTTGAAGTAGCAACAGTGTTGGAAGGAATATGCTGATTCTGGTTGTATGGGATTTTAGGAACAACTGTAGAAGGTACTACAGAAGAGATAGCACGAATCGAAGCCTGGCGTGAGGCAATTTTTGAAAACAACATTTTATTTGCAAACAGTTGAGAGCCTGAAAATTTTATGAAAAAAAACTTTAATGGCAGGACAAGAAATGGTGGCGATGGGGAAATATTTATAATGATGTTTACAGCCGCGTAATAAATTTTTCATACACGTGATTTCACTGACGTGGTACAGGCTTTTCGTGTAATATTGTTGTGTAATGTAACGCTGTTATTCTGTAATTGTGCACAACAAAAAATCTCGCGTCGTGCTTAACCTAATTTTCACCTCAACACCACCATCCTTATATTTTGTCTTTTTTTTAAAGATAATACGTTCAACAAAAAATAAAATATGTCAGGCTCTGCTGCGCCATCATCAATCAAATACTCACATACACTTTGGTCACCTTCAGATACCATTCTGGATGTTGCTGAAGTCCTTGGTATTAGCAATCTTCCCGATGAAGTGGCCAAATCTCTCGCAATGGAGGTTGAATACAGAATTCACGAAGTCGTAGAAGAGGCTGTTAAGTTTATGCGTCATAGCAGGCGCACTACCCTTACTACACAAGATATCAGCTCAGCTTATCGTGTACTAAATGTTGAGCCACTTTACGGCTACGATACCACGCGCCCTTTGATTTATAAAGAGGCTATGGTTGGACCTGGTCAAACTCTGTATTATGTGGACGATGACGATGTTGACTTTGAAAAAATTATCAACCAGCCTCTACCCAAAGTTCCACGCGCTACTAGTTTCACAGCTCATTGGCTCGCAATTGAAGGTGTACAGCCTGCCATTCCTCAAAATCCATTGCCCTCAGAAGTCAAAGTCATCCCGCCCCATATTCGTGGCTCACAAGCTACACATTCAGTTTCTGCTTTGGCCTCAGATGTTGAAGTCAAGCCTTTGGTGAAACATGTTATTTCAAAAGAACTTCAGATCTATTTTGACCGTGTTGTGGATGCTTTAGTTCAGCCGCCTAAAGATGATCCAGCAAGCGTTGCAAATACCACAGACAAAACTGAAAGCACGGGCGACCCATCATCTCCCAGAAATATTGCTCTCAACTCTCTTCGTAATGATCCTGGACTTCATCAGCTTGTGCCTTATTTGATTCAATTTGTTCAAGAGCAGATTTCTCAAAACCTCAAATCTAACGTTCCAATTGTATCTACGATGCTGGAAGTAATCCATGCCATGATTGATAACCCAAATATTTTTATTGACCCCTATATTCATCAAATTGTTCCATGTTTGCTGACACCCATTTTATGCAGATACATTGGCAAAGCGTCAACTGGCAATGAATCGGAGGTTGTTGGATTGGATACCCAGTTTGAATCTAGTTATACCACCTTCGACAACAACAGCAACAGTGGCTCCGATAATCCTAGATCAAAACTAGACGCAGCAACACGCGAAAGTTATGCTGTTCGTGACTTTGCTGCTTCTCTTCTCAGTTCCATCTGTCATTTGTATGGAACCAGTTATTACAGTTTAAAGCCCCGAGTTGCTCGTACGTTGCTCAAAGGCTTTTTGGACGCTAATCGTACAGTTTCTGCATGGTATGGTTCTATAATGGGCCTTCGTGGCCTGGGCCCAGAAATTGTTCGAGTTTTCATTGTTGGTAACTTGAAACTGTGGTATAAAGAAATGCCCAAACATGTTTCAGACCCCCGCGAAAGAGGCCTGTTATCATATGCTATTTTGGATGCTTTAAGAATGCTAAAAAAGCAGGTCCCGACACTAATGCTCTATGAAAACGACGGTTCGAGTAAAAATGTTATCCCACTGACCCAGGAAGAAGATAAGAATTTGAAAGATTTAGTTGGTGAGGATCTTGTTGAGTTTTTGATGCGTCAAAATGATGGCGTGGAAATTGGCAGGGCCTTAGTTATGGAGCAAAAATTGGAAAAGTCATAAGAAGGCTAATCTTTTCTTTGCTTTTTTGTTATATTTGTACTGTATTTTATTATTGTTTTTTCTATCAAATTTTTTTTTTGTGTACTTGTTTTCAAATATTTTATACTGCAATTTAATGGTGCTGGGTATTGACACTAGTTCAAATGTATTACAAAATATTACAGTGCTTACTATGAATAAAAAATGATACATAAAAAACCGATGCTATTATGGAAGGGTGAATCCTAACTCGGCTTCAAGTTCAGCTTTGCGTTTTTTGCGTTGTGGAGTGGACAGTTTGTGCTTGTTGTATCCTTTGTCTTCTTCATTTTTTCCACCATCGCCATAGTCTTGATGATTACGATGTAACGCAGGTCTAGTTCCATACACAGTTCTTGTTCTTTGTGCTGGTTCGTTGTAATTATTTGGACCATCATTACCATGATTGTTGTTGTTGTGATTGTGGATAATCTTTTTCGCGGCTTTGTTGGCTTGTTGGTTTTGATGGTTTTGATGGTTAGACATTAGCATTCTTTTGTCAAACGACGTCAATCCTGTAAAGCCCGAATCTTCAAAAAATCCTGTATGCTGCTCTTGTTGCGAAATGCCGTTTTCATAGTTATTGTTGTTGGGAGATAACGGGTCGTTAAACTGGTTGTACCCTTCATTGTATGGGTTAGATAAGGTATTAAACTTTCCATTATTTTCTTGAGCTAGTCCACCGTAATATTGGTTTTGTTGTGTATTTACTTGTCTCCGTTTTTGTGGTGTGCCTTCAATAATAACGTTTAACTCATTGTCTTCACCAAGTTGAGTACGATGTGCTGATTTACGAGAATTGAATGTTGAGCTAGACGGATTTGGTGAAAAAGATTCCAACTTTCTAGGCTCAAAACCATCTCCAAAATGATCTTCTTTTGCATTCAAGAAAAAGTCTTCAAGCATAGTGAAATTTCCTATTCCCATATCATGATCGTCATTATAACCAGCTCGTTTTCGCTTTTTGGGAGTCTCATCAATAATTACGTTTGATGAATCAACATTGGAAACAGTATTTTTAGTTTTCGATATACTGATGTTTTGTGCTTGTTTTGAAGACTTTGTAACATGTTGGGAATCTGGGTATTGTTGGGGTAGTGACAAAGATTGGTGGGCTTGAGACGAATGATGGTTAAAGGAGCCATTGAAGTTTGAATTGCTTTCACCGCTAGCGCGAATATTTCTAGTGCCGTTGCTTGTCTTAATTACATCAATTGTAGAAGAAAAAGAACTGTTTGGAACAGTTGGCATGCTGTGCCTATTTTTCTTTGCTCTAGTAAGAGTATGTGAAAGTGAAGAAGAAAGTGTTGCTCCAAACTTTTTCTGTTTTACAGCATGCTGTTGCTGACTAGTGCTTTTGCCAGTAGGTAGTAATCCAAAACTTTGAGTTTTAGATGCTGACGAGCTGCTCTCTTTTTTCTTAGTCGATAATTTGCCACTAGCAGAGCGTTTTGACATGCTAAATTGATTTCCAGTTTCTGATAGTTGTTTTGATGTCATGCTAAGGCCAGCACGAAAGTTAGAGGTCATGACAGTTGTGGAAACTGAAAAGCTATCATTTGCCTTAGCCAAAAATGAGTTGTTTCCTTCATTTCCTCGGGTTTCACAAAAACTGTTGTTATCAAAACCAGGAGATGAAGCGTTCGAATTGCTTCCTGGAAGAGAAAAAACGGAACTAGATTTACGTCTTGCGCTATCAGAACGTGCAGCATTGTTGCTCAATATGGTATTTGATCTGGATGCCAATCTATGTCCAGGTCTCATAACCATGGATGTATCGTTTTGCAATGTTGATAACAAACTATCATCTTTATGTGCTGCAGATGATAATAAAGAAGCTGGCAGAATTTGATTACTATTGCTTGTCTCAATGATACTATCCAAACCAGCTTCAAAAAATGATGTACCTGCAAAGCTATTTTGATCGTTGTAGAAAGACATATTATGATCAGACAATCTTTTGCTACTGCCTCTTGCCGCTGAAACCCCGTCATTTATAGAATGATGGGTTGTGCGCCCGCTTATACCTTTGGCAGTTCGAATGAAGGATTTGCACTTGTCATGTAATCTGGCATTGAAAAAGGGCAATACCACCTCACGACAAAACTCTTGTGCTTTATCAAGTTCAGCTGCAATTTGAGCTGGAGTTTTTCCAAGCACTGAAATCTCGTTCTTTTTGTTTTTAGCATTTGAAGAAGTGGAGTGTGCCTTAAAAGATGATCCAGCATTTCCTCTTCCCATGTCTAACTTTGATGCAGCTTGCCAAATACACAATCGGTCAAACAACAAATCAGAGTGGATATCTAGGTCAAGTTTTGTGTCCTGCGAAGTGGTAATTGTTCCGAGAGGGTATAAAACTTCAAACTCGCTAGCTGATTGCTTGTTCTCTGTTTCTTTATAATCATCATTCTCCCCATTTCCATTGTCATCACTATCACTATCAACGTATGATAATCCAATTGCAGGACGTTTAAATGTGTGATTTTTTGACTCTGCATTTTTCATTTTTAGACGGCGGGCAGTGGGCCCGATTGCAAGTTTTCGTTTTGTGGGCTTTTTCTTTTGGGTATCACTTTTTGCTCTAGATAATGACTGACTTGTTAATGATGTGCAGTCTAAACACAATTGGCTTTGAATCCTTTGTAATGACAATATTTCCAAAAGCAAAATCAGTTGAAGCTCTATTTCTCTGACCTTAAGGTTTTCAGTCAATGAATGGATTGAAGCAAAATTTGGCTGATAGTCGTTGCTAGTATCAGGATGCATGTCACTTTTGCTTCGTAAGCTTGAAGACAACAAAGAATAAGAATTAGAATTTGACAGGTCTCTAAATAACTCAGGGTATTTTTGACTTTTTACCGTTGTCCACTGCTTCAGATATTTGTATTCTAAATTACTGTATGCACCCGTGGATACATAGTTAGTATTTGATGATGATCCTAAGATTATGTCCAATTGACTTTTTTCAGCATCAAAGTTCTTGGAATGTGCTGATGATACAATGGCTACTAAAGATTGAGTGAAATTTTCCCGATTGTACTTCAAATCCAGATCTCTCAAAGACAATACTAAAGAAGCTAGGGCTGAAATGAGAACATTAATACCTTTGTTCAACTCTTTTTTTTCGTCCAACGGTAATGCTTCAAGTTTGTCTTTTGTAATTTTGATATCGATCTTACAAACAATACGAGCTCGTGACAATGTAGATTTAGCAAAATAGGTAATTGGGGTTTTGGTAATGTAAAGAGTTTCGTAGTATTTGCGTTTGATATATTGGTCGACTCCAGAAAGAGTCAATGATGCAGGGTTATGATCTTGTTGTGTTGAACCAACAGGCAACACATGATTGCCTGGTTTTGCTTTTGGCTGTGTTTGATATTCTTGCTGTTTTTGTAAATCATTTTGAGGCGCTGATAAACATAAGGAAACGGCATGTGTTGTAGGAGTTTTCGTCAAAGACTCAATGTTCAATTGGCATGCTCGTTTTAAAGAAGAAAATAAAATAGAAGAAAGATTAGAACTGCAACCTGATTGAATTAAAACCCCAGATAGTAATGTATTGCTTTTGCGATTCTCTGAACCCGGATCAATGTTAACAAGTTGATTTTTGTTATTATCTGTTAAATTTTTATCGACATCGGTTTTGCTGTTTTCAAACTGAGGAAGCTCACGAATAAGTTTTGTCGAAACGTTTTTGTGTAACCGAATAATAGTCCAAACAATGTCATGAATATGCTCAACCAACACTAAACTAACCTTTCTCGAAGTTGGATTGATAAGTTTTGCAAAAACCACAACTGGAGAATTTTGGGCACCACAATACGGTGTGTTGAAAAAATGAGAATAGCGAGAACTTTTGTTATTGTTCTTTTTGGACGATTCAATTTTAGAGTTAGATAAGGTATTGTTAAATGGACCAGTATCTTCTGGGAGCGTCAGAGTGAATGGCCTGGAAAGTGTGTGGTTGTTTTCAAATTCAAGAGGTAGACAATTCCATGAAACATGAGATTTGAGAACTTTTTTAATAGGAACTAACAGAAATGGAAGCCTTGAACTTGAAGAGGATGTAGGCTCATATGGCTATAATGATTGTAAAGAAAAACCAGATGTTCAATATATGTGCATTGAATTGTGGTTAGTTAAGATCGATTTTAAATGTTTTTCGATAACTTACAAATATTTCAATTCCCTTTAATTCACCTTTCAGCAAAGACATTCAAAAATTAAAATATAATTATGCCAGTTATGTCTTCTGGTGTTATAACAATCATAAAATGCAGATACAAATGGCAATAAAAAAAACAATAAAGAAAAATGAAAGATTGAAATCATATCACAAAAGTAAACATGGCTGAAAAAAAAAAATAAGTAAGTGAGGCTTTATCTTCACATACATTAGCTGCATGTGACATCAGTATTCGTCATCATCTGACATTAACCGTAGAATATTTTTGTTAAATTATTGTATAAAATATATTTTCAACAGAAAGAAGGATGGGATTTCATTGAAAAAAACAATATTTGACGATAATTAATACTAATAAGTGTGTATAATTGGTGAAGAAAAGTTGAAAATATGAGCATCAAACATCGACTCAAATTTATACATTATTTCAACAAAACAAGCACACATGTATGTACAAAAATGATTTGTAGATGATCGGTTTGTAAACATATGACAGGGATTGAATGACAGCTGATAATCTGCTCCAAATGTATAAAGAAAATTTCATAGAATCTTATAATAATATATTCATGTAGTGCTAATATCATAGTGAAAATGGTAGCGCAACAAACTTTTGAAACTTTACCCAAAAAAGTCATTGGAAAAAAGACCCTTAAACAATCAAATTGCGAATTAATCAGTTTTTGTCATTTGAAAAATGAATACAATAGCTAAATCTTATTATATGCCAGATATCAACAAGAAACTAAAAGTCTTCAAAATAAAACTTATTGTGAAGAGTGCTAATGGCATGAATTAAATGTAGTATGCAACATAATAATTAGGTATCAAACAACGCAATAATGATATTTCAAAAAGAAGAGAAAATCCTGTTTATTGCTAAATTTAATTTTTTATATTTAGTTTTTGAATCCTACATTAGCCAAACATGTCCTGTTGCTAAACCAGAAAAATAATAGGCTAGGGAATGAAGTATCCACAAACGATATTGACTAAACTTTGAATCAAGTTTGAAATGTTCGCTTCAAGTCTATAAACTCCTTAGCGCGTTAGTTTCATCATGATAGTATAACCAAAATTAATATATGAGAGTTCTACTTTAACAACCATTCACTCGAAAAAAAAACATGGAACAGTATTTGGAAGGATGAAAACAAGATTCTACTTGGATATGCGAAGAATCAAGAGAAATTGTCAAGAATGGTCCTGATTTTGTATGAAAAGGAAATATGTGGCATTCGTATAATGAAAGTTCAATATGATGAAGACTGAGACTCTCAAACAACCAAAGCATTGGACTGGGGGATCTGAAAGATCTAGAACATATGAATAAATCATACACCAAAAGACTTCCTAAGCTAACAGTAATT